>BJBW01010289.1:0-65216 GCA_004320125.1 Scolopax mira
ACCCGACTGGATGCAGTCCTGAGAGGCATGCTCTGACATGCTCTGGGTGGTCCTGCATTGGCAGGGGAGTTGGACTAGATGATCTCTATGGTCCCTTCCAACTCCAAAAAAATTCAGTGAAATTCAGTGAAATTGTAGCTGGATCACCACTCACATGGAGCCTAACTCAGCAGAAACTGCAGCAAACGTCCTCAAAAGCACTTTTGGTGTCTTGAAGCCCCTCCTCTCTGAAACACTTCCTTCCCTCAGTGTATTTCAGAAATTTCAGAAAAATTGTCATAAATTCCGACAAATTCAAAGGTGCTTGAACAGCCAGCCCAGAGGCAGGAGCCCGTCGGCCTTCGGAGGCAAGCTGAGTCACAGCTGGGACTTGGTGCCTACCATCACTGCCCTAGACATCCAGTAAAGGACACAGACAATTTCAGAAGCCTAATGAAAATTAAGCAATTTCGAATTATTATTTAAAAAAAAAAACAAACACAAAACTCCTGTTTTGCATACATGACATAATGAGAAATATCTGCAAATTATCTGCAGGGAGCAGTAAGAAATACCTCTGAGAAACAGTGTCTGAGAAGGATGGGGACCTGTCCATATGTTGAAGACCTTCTCTTACCTTCTTCTTTACAAATAATATACCAAGGCACTAACTAATCAGCCTTGGAGAATTTTGTTGGGATACAAGAAGTAGCCTTTCTCCTGCCCAACTCTTGTAAACACCTATCGTATGGCCATATCTTCTCTTTGACAATCCTGCTGAGTGGCCAGCAACCTTTCCCATCAGTTCTTTCTCATTATGGGGATGGATCATCTTTCTCTGCTGTGAGAGTCTCACATGACCATGCAGACTTTGATAGCACTTCTCCCATTTGTCTCTCTCAAATCTGAACCTAGCTTCTTGGGCACAGTAGTTTAGAAGTCATCACTCTAAGAAGTAAAATCGACACTATGAATGAGGCCAACCTCTTGTGACACCAATAGCATGGCATTTTGGAAAATATCACTGCTTTCTCTTTAGGCTAAAGAAATTTCCCATGCTTAGATAGTCACCTAGTTCTCTTCTGAGCACTTATATGGTGAGGTCTGTGAGGAGTTGGTGACTCTTGTGGCAGGACCTGGGTTTGTGGATGGAGCAGAGGAAGTGGAGTGGAATGGACTCTGAGTGCTCCTATGGATTCCTCTACACAGGAATTCTTTTTCTACTGAGTCCATCTGAGCTATAATTTAGACTCCAGCTCAAAAACTAAGCCTATATCATTAAAATTCTCATCTCATTGCAGGAAAAAAGCAGATATAAGAACAGTAGTATTTTATCTGCAGAATGGATGAAATGCAGAGAGCTAAAGCAGTAAAAGACTTCTTGTAGCTGGCTGAGGATCTGCAGTGACAGTATGTGATCTGTAAAAGGTACTGAAAAACTGTAAAACAATTATGTAACATTAAAATCATTCAGATGCAAAATTCATGTCACTTGCTGAAGAGCAGAAAATGTGAGAAAGGAGAAGAAACAAGGCCCAGCAAAAGGCCCTCCTTTCCTTTTGATTTGACAAGAAGGAAGCACTAAGACCAAATTATTTTAAATTCAGCTAACAAGTCTCAGGCAGGCAATAGTTTCAATTAAGTTTGAGGGTGGAAAGATTTTGCTGTCTGCAGACACTGAGTGGTCCTGCATCTACTGTCTGGAGAACAACAGAAAAGAGAGGAAAAAATGCATAAGGAGAAAATCCAGAAATCCTGGAATAAAGGACAATAAAAATGGGTAATTTTTTTCAGGAGGTACCATAGCGGAAGAGAAGAAAAATAGTGAATGATTGAGGAGTTCAGACAAGGGAATAACTTAGATTGACTGTCTTAGACTGACTAAATCAGAATGGCTGGGGAGAGGAGTCAGGTATTCTGACAGGTTAAAAATGTCTTGCTTTAGAGGAAATGG
This sequence comes from Scolopax mira, assembly GCA_004320125.1. Lineage (NCBI taxonomy): Eukaryota > Metazoa > Chordata > Aves > Charadriiformes > Scolopacidae > Scolopax > Scolopax mira. The sequence goes on from BJBW01010289.1 coordinate 1,934, forward strand.
AACAGAATGAATGAAACCGATGAGAGCAGACACATTTCCCTATTACTTAAATGCTTCAAACTGCCTTCAGCTTATTGCTAGCATACTCTGTTCAAGAAAAATGTCTTTGTAACTGATTGCAATGGGTATCAACAACAGCTTTCCCTGCCTCCCCCCAATCCTCCAGTTACCAGTCATTGGCAAATAGTGCTTTGTGTTGTGTGCAACAATTGAGATGTTTTAATTTTCAGTCTCCATAAATGTAGAAATCTTCCTGAAAATTCATGGGCAGACACATGTTCATTTCATGTAACAATATCCATTTATTCTAAGTGCCTCAAGTTCATTTGGGTTGTGAAATTGAGAATTTCCGAGTCAAACTGTATGCTACAGACATTAGAATTCCTTTTCCTTTGGCAAAATCTCCAATTTTCAGAAAGAAAGTTTGCAGGATCTTCTTTTAAATTTTATTTTATTTTTACATCCAAACACATAGCAACCAACTTTTATCTTAATTTTGATGTATCCTTATGTTCTCTTTTCACCCTATTTTCCCATCAAGAAACCTTGGTTATTCTTGTCTTTGCATTATTTATGAATCTGGAGGAACTTTTTGTTAGCAAATACCACTTAATTTTTACCTTCCCTTCACCTGTTTTTCCTCCTTTCCTTGCTCTACCTTACTCCCTCCTGGGCTGTCCAAGCTATTTCACACTGTCACAGGAACACCAACTACATCTACAGCAGAAAAGTAGGGAATGTTGCTTTTCAAAAGATACGTAAGGCACCTGGCCTCCAAAGAGATATGCCAATCCCTCCTTTGTTGTCAAGGGTGGAAAATGTTGGGTCACCTGGGAACCTGTATTCTAAAATGATTTAGTAAGCACAGTAATGCAGCAAAGGGGGGGGGAAATTAAAACTAAAACTGACTGACTACTCAATTATTAATCCTATTCATAAAGAATTTAGCCGCTGCTTTGTTTAGCCAATAATTTGCAAACTCGTCCATTCTTCTCCTACGCAATGTGTTTGTTGTTTGAATGGTATGGAGAATGTTTCTCAGATAGAAGGCTTGTCTATGATTTGTGCCTTCATCATTTCCTTTTCATTGTAGCATGGTGCATACACTTGGTTCAGACAGCAGTAGTGAACTCATGCCTGGAAATTTTAAATGGGGGCAGAAGGAGTACATCCAAAAATTTATCAAGATCTTTTTTGCAAATTACCGTTCATGATGAAAAATACCAACCTTCTGAATTCCCCCACATTTTACACAAGTACTAAGCAGTGATTTGTATGCTTTTCAATAATACATATTGTGTTTCAATTCTGCCTGTGAGTCTGATACTATGGACTCACAAAGCCATTGCAATTGGAAGAGGCAAGGGGAAGTTCCAATCTCCAGTCCAATCTCCAGTTCACATCTCTATCAGCATATATTCATGTCTGAATTCACACTGAGACCTCAGGATTATGCAACATCCAGTCATGTCTTCAAAATCTCCCAGGACAGACACCTCACAGCCTCCCTAGGCCCCTGCTCCTCTGCCAGGCTGACTGCATTGTGGCTGGTTCTTTCTTTTTTCAAATCAAAATCTCCCTCTTCCAGAATATAACCATTGCCACTTAGCACAAATCAAACCAAATCAGATTTCATAACCATCAGATGTAAAACTCTAGAAAATAATTCACTACTTAGTAGACTTTATTAAAGCTTTGGTTGGCCATTTGAGCTTTGATCCTTATCTCTTCTCTAGTGATTCTTAAAGTACTTGGAACTCTGGAAAAGTCTGGTTTGAGTTTTGTTGAGTTTCTGAAATTTAGTACAGTAGATCATGGAAGTCTAACTTAAGACTGTTTAGATACAGGATTCATGCAAATTCACACCCATTCTGGCAGTTGTAAAAGGGTAATTTTACAAAGAGTTCCTAAGGGAAAAGATGTCACATAATGGTGACTTGTTTCAGAATGTTTATCATTATTTTATTTTATTTTATGACCTTAAGCCAGAACTTAACATCTGCCTATTGTTGTGTCTTCTTCCAAAAAGCATGCACAAAGGTGCAACAAGCCCACACATAAATACAATAAATGAGCAACAGAGAGGAACAGCAAGGAAATCACATTGTGTGATACAATTAACTTTATTGGAATGTTATGATGAACTGATGCATGAAACTTTTGTCGTTATTTGTTTCTTTCATAAAAGGCATTTTAAAATCACTTTACAAAAACTCTTACAGAACACAAGAATTTAACAACTATTTTTTTCGTATTCCATGAACATGGTAGTTTGCCATCTAGCAGGAAATACTTTTTTACAAACTTCAGAATGTTTTTTTATTTCACCACTCTTTGTGATGACTTTCTGAAATTAAGTCCTATTGATCAAGCTCCAAACCAGAGAATGGCTATGTCTTCAAAGGCATTAAATCTTCTAAGTACCCTTCTTCATCCTAGAGGAGGCAGTTTCTGTAGGTCAGGATGTAATAAGTGTTAGTGCAGCATTGTACTGTAGCATCCCTTCCTAAACCAATTGCCAACAAGCAAAGAAAACTAGCATTGAACTACTTAAGAATAGACCTGCAGTGCTGCAGGTTTTGACAGTTTAGGATTTAGTCTTATATTAATGACAACAGTAAATAATGTAAGGTATTTCTTTTTAGTAAAGGACAAATCTCTTGCAATTTTTCTTGAATTGAACAAGAATCTTGTCTTACAGAGAAGAATTGAAAGTAAGTTGGGGGACAAAAAAAGAGGGTTAGATAAATGCAAAGCTGGGAGAAAAAAATGTGGTCAGCCTTCATATATTGGTGAAACAATCTATCAAGTGAAATTTCACAGAAGTTTCTGACTCAGTGTTTGCATTAGTGACTCAAACTATAGACCCATATTAAATTTGCAGGCAGCACTAAGCTAGAAAGTCTCAGTAATATCAGAAAATGAGATTAACAATTCAAAAAGCTTCTGATTAATTGGGGCAAAACAGTGCTGAATACATAGAAAAAGTTTGATAAGAACAAGGGCAAAGTTCTTTGTGAGGGTCATCATAACTGCATAAATTTATTTAGGGAATTATTGACTAGTCAATAGTTGTATAAAATAGTCGAGCTACTTACTTATTTGGTTTGAGGATGCATAAGCTCTGCCCTGCTACTCCAAAACAAGGAAGTGACATAGTGGGTGACACAAAAAAGAGTGTCATACCCAAAGCAGAGAAAACTATACCTCGAAGCCTTGGAGTCCAGAAAGAAGAGAAATGGAAAATTAAGGGGGAAAAGAAAAAAAAAAAGACCTAGGAAGGGTACATATTACATAAAAATTGAAAAGCTAGGGTAATTTAGTCTAGAGAAGAGAGAACAGGATAGCAATCTTAAAGAAGGGAAAAGTTGCTTCAGAGTTGTGGATAGTAAGCAATTATTTTAAACTGTGTCATTACTTTAGTCAAGACTTTAAGAAAATATTTCTAACTGGAAGGAAAGAGAAGCATTGGAAGAACCTGCCTAAAGACGAACTCTTACAGTGAAAACTACATCAGTGAAAGGTTTAAGGGGCATGTTTTACAAATATCTTCTGGAAATGACAACTGCATGGATCCTGCCTGGAAGCAGCAGACCAGACTAATAACTTTTGAGAGGCTCCCAGCTTCATCTTTGATGTTTGGCTTGCAGCAAAAAGAGAGATTCCTTGTTTTGGTGTGGTTGTTCGGGTTTTTTTCCTCTTGAACTTTTGGATAATTAGCTCTTATTCTGGAACATGAGAGGCATCTTGTCTAATGGCCTTGCCCTCTTTCTTAATAATGTTTAGCTAATCGCTAGTTGGAAAAGTAGAAGCTGGCAATGTACTCAGAGACCAATTGACACAGAAGTCCTCTACAAAACTGGCACAATAAGCACAGGCTGGTCATAGCATGTAAATCAGCCCCTTGCTGCAGTGCTCCAGCAGCAATCAAGAGAAATAATTACAGTTTGCAAAACAACAGCTTCTTTGCTACTTCTTATCAGGAAGCTAGTAGTCTATTTTATAAGCCTGTTATTACAGCTCCTAGTTCAGTTTATCTCAGGACAGACTGTGCCCTCGTCCCCTTGTGGCTCCCATCCTGTGTGTGGAGTCACATCTCTATTTGGGTATGCACTCTGAAAAGCTGTTTTAATGCCATAATATTTAGTATATTATTTCTCCCAGCCCAGGAGAAAGTCTCACATCACAAAGATTTGGAGTCTTTTCCCATTAAAACCAATTCTACATATTTGTCTGCTTAGTCTATGTTCCCCTTCTTAATCACTCTTTTGTAATTTCTTGTCTTCATGTATTTTAAAGTACAAACCAAATAACCTAATAGTATCCAAGGCATTTTAATGATATGATGCTGTAGTTACAGATGATAATAAAGGTTATGGCAAAAACCGAATGGAAAAAGAAGTAGTCAGCCCACTAATTTATTTTTAGAAAAGCAAAATCTGAACATCTTTTATAGGAAATTATAGTGATAAAGATCCTTCTGGATTGTATTGTCTAACAGCTGATTTCCACAAATACTGTTTCTATACGTGCTGTCATAAGATTATACCCAAAAGTCAGACTCACCTGCTGCACACTTCACAGCTCATTTAACAATAGGCAGTGAAACTCAAATCACTCATCTGTCAGAGCAGTGCAAAACAATGGAGCAGAAAGTGGATTCATACAATCTGCCTTTGGGCACCAAAATCGGGAAGCTAGATAAATGGATAACTAAATCGTTAACTCTTGTAGTGATGGAAAACAGAATTTCTCCCTATTAATCAAAGGAAACTCATAATCCTGGAGCTTTCCCCTCTCCCCTGCCTGCTTGAACACTGAGTACCAAAGCAACCTCAGCAAATTTCTGAAGTCTGGGGAATACAATAGCAGCAATGGCCTCTGCACTTCCTGAAAAAAAAACAAAAATCAAAACAAAACAAAACCTAACCTCAAAATAGAAAAAAAATATGAATTTTTCACTCAGGAATGTTCTGGTTTTGCCCCTGAGACTGCATCAAGGTAGCTGAAACATGCAGTTATTATCACAGTTATAACACACAGTTATAATACAGTTATCACAGTATTTTACATCCTGTTCTGCAAACCTTTCGTAAACTAGTGAATGTTTATTTCACCAGTAATGCTACTGCATTCTTCCTCCTCCTGGCTGGGAGGGATTTACTGTCCCTCCCCATTCTGGAAATGCAAAGAGATGACCTAGCTGGTGGGAATCCTGGCTGCTTGGACAACTTGATCTTCATATTGTGCTGGTATTTAGCAGCAAAAATACAGGGCCCAGAACTTCAAATACTCATCCAGGAAAATGATGGATAGGGAAAGAAAGAATAGATTCTCATTTTCATCACCTTCTGACGACTATTCACATAAATTCTGTTTTAATCCTGTCAGGCTGTATTCTGCCTAAGCTTTATTTATGTTTATCATACAGCTGTCAGAACTGTTTATCATTAATGAAAAGGTTGTCATGCCTCATATATTATGATGTATAAAAATGAGCTAAGTAATTGTGGCATCAAATGTATGCTTTATGCAGTTTTAAAATTGTTTAAATTCCTCCTGATCCAAATTAATTTCTATAGCTTGCAAAACCAGAATCACCCCTCAGCTGAATCTTAACACAGTGCTGTTTCTAAGCAAACAGTACCTTTTCCCTTTGGTTTGGTTTTTTTTTTTTTCTGTTTTATACAACAGAAAAGCCCATGTACAGATAACTTGTTTTTACAACATTAAAATGCTGACAGAAAAAATCTCAGACTCAGTCAACATTATTCAATAAAATTGCAGCTGTATGGACAGTGCATCTTCTAGTTAGTAGCATCTGAAACAATAGTAATGCATATTCTCATTTGTATGCAACAGTGATTTAAGAAGACTTTGAATTAAAGCACTGCAAAGATAAGCATTAGAAATCAGTAAAGCTTTCTTGTCACATGACCATAATTTATCCAACTTTTGGCAATCTATCACAGTCCTAGGAAGTCATTATATGCTCTTGGACATAAAAGACTCATGCAAAAACAACATGGAGAGCTCTCAGGTGCCATGACCTCTCATTTCTGGCCATCTAGCCATCTCAATTTCTTTTGAGAGTTCTTTTCTCAAGTCTATTCTGAAATCATCATTAGTCAGAAATGAAGCAAAATCCCTGCCCTGTCAAAGCCCATGACAAGGAGCTGGATCACAAGAGGCATACCAGATGTTAGCATCTCTTAGTAAAGCTGGCTTGAGGCTTCTAATAAAAGCAATTCATGCACCACAGGAAGCACATAAACTTCTAGTACCTTCTTTACTCTGTGAAACAGGCTCCTGATGAGGAAGAACAAAAGCAATTATATATTCAAACAGCTCCTGTTGTCCCTGACGTAATGAAAGCTTCCCCATTTACTCCAAAGAAGGTATAAGGAGCCAAGAACTGCAGAGAGAAAAGTTAAAATATTCCTTAGAAAATGCCCAAAAGAGAAACATTGTATCCTGCTTCTCTTTTACCAGACAAATATTTCTCACCAGGTGAGAAATATCATGTTATTCATTTACTTTAACTCATTTACAATGCAAATTCATTAATCTGAATTTCTCAGGACACTGCAAGAAACTCAGACAAGAACAGTTGGCTTTTTCCTTGTAAACTCTTTCTCTGTTTTTGTGAATTAACATGTAATTTTTACATCTACTTAATGCAGAGGGCCACAGATGGAAGAACATGTTCAGCTATCTGGTTTTGCTAAATTTAAAGATAAAATGTTCTTAGTTTTTTGTTGCTTCTCAATCCTGCTCAGTTCAAGCTGATAAAAACTACACTATCACTGCTATTTGGCCTTCTGATTGCTTATTAAAAACTGCATTAATAATAAGCTCATGAATGATGGTCTGTCAAAGATATAGCATCTTTTCTGTTGATCTTTAAAAGATAAGTCAGTGTAAGGTCTCCCCAGAATAAGAAATTACAAATACTAAATAAGAGGTAAAAATGTATAATTAGTATTACCAAAACCCTTGAAATTATTGAGCCATCACTTTAGCTAAGAATACTTGCATTGGCTTGTGAAACTGGAAAGAACATATTTAAAATATAAAATTAACATGGTCTGCATACTTTCTGCAGTGAAAAAAAATTTTGAAGGATGAAAGTAATATTTTTTTCATCATTACCATCTTGCGTAGTTCAGATGAACAGACTTTAAGTCTGAACCACTATGTTCTTCTCATGGGTTGTCAAGGGAAGAGATATGCAGTTAGCCACAAAAATTAAAAAAAAAAAAAAAAAGAAAAAAGAAAAAAAAAAGGCCTGCCTGTGATTGACTGCTGTGATCTACTGATCTACTTCATCTTCCTCCACACAGATCTCTTGTAATCCTGATTCAACACTCGCTAGCTGTTTTATAGTGAACATTAGAGTCAGGCTTATCAAAGCCAGTCTCAGTTTTTCACTAGATTGAGATGGCTAAAACACAAATCCAGGAAAAAAGCTATAAAGGAAAAGGCTTTTCTTCAAGTTTGTACAGTGAATGAGTTAACATGATGAGGACATCTGAGGAGTGTTAATCTGCTCACAACACTGTATTGATGGTATGTCAGTTATCAATGGTCCTTGAAAGAAAGAAATTAATACCTGGGCTTTACATTGAGTCTGTAAACAATTGTTTCACAATTGCTTACATGGAATTTCTGCCAAATGGATTATCCTGAATGTGGTTTGCTCCTAATGCTTCAGGGAAAGCAAATTTAGTACTTATTTATGTAGTAATTATTCAGTGGCCTGGCATAGGTCCTCTTCAGACAATACCCTGAATTCAGGCTTTGCAGGAGAGGGATTTCCCACACATTTAGGAATGGTGACAATGGCCACACAATAGTCACTGGAGCCTGGCAAAGTCCCAATTCACTGCAATTCACTCATTTGCACTGAAGACCCACTATTAATTGTCAGCAAAACTGAACCCCATATCCGAGATCCTAGTTTGTGTCGTAAGCTTTGCAAACCCAAAGGCAATGTCTTTTATTTAAGACATTTTTTAATTTATTTTTATTTATTTAAAACACCTCCTTTATGTATGCCGGAGATTTTTAACTGAGCTTACTTTTTAAAAAATATATACTGTTAAGGACAATAGTGGATGCTGTAAGAAACATCATCACATCATTCTCTAACTTGTGTATTAGTCAAGCTCCTACTTTCTATGTAGAAATTTCCATTTTTCCTAGACTGTTTTTTTTTTTAAATCTTGTTGAATGGTGAAAAGGTGGAAGACTGAAAAAAATCTGCAACTTTTGATGGAAACTTTTTTTTTTTCAGTAGAAGAGCACCTTCCATTTCTATGGATAGGTCAGCAATCAAACTGGTAAGTGCTTGAGATATTAACCCAAAACCGAATAAGTAACCCAGGGAAATCAGAAGATTACTTAATTAGATGATGTGCACAGAGTACCTGCCCTTTAATTTCTAGATTTCTCATTTTCTTGCTGGCTTCTAGCAGCACAAGAAGACATAGTTATTGCTGCAGGTAAAGGATTGGTGCCATTGACCTTCAACCTGCCATTATGCAAATCCAGTATTCAATATTGCAATTATCTGCATAATATAGACAAGTATATATTAAGCATTATATGTATAAGCATTTTCAATATTTAGCATTTTTCTTTCAAAGAGAAATCAGTCTCTAACAGTCTTTTATGTAATGAAATGTAATTTAACTGCTCAATTGTAGATGATTATTTCTATCAGAAGAAGAAGTCACATTCTCAAATGGTTAAAAAATACTTTATTTTGAAATAGTTTTTCTTGGCTATCCAAGTTTTAATTTGGGGACCCTGTGTACAGTATTTACAAGGGACTCTGTAGTGTTCTCTATGAGCATAAAAGAAAATAAATAGCAATTATATTGGTTCTTTATTAGAAAAGTCAAAATTATTTCTCATAAAATAATTGGCATTGTCATCTAGCTACTAGAACTGTTAATCTTAGTACAGCAAGAATGCAGAAGAAAACTCTATCAGACCGGCAAATTTGTACTGATCTTGGAAAAAAAAAATACCTTTGCAATGCTACAGTTATTTTTACTATAAAGCTATTTTAGAATTTCAACCAACTTGTGTAATCTTAATTTGGGAGTGGAGTTCTAGGTCAAAGAAGACTGACAGTATCCAAGCAACAACTGATTAATTAAACGATACTTTTCAAGTTGTCATTTGAAAGAAGAAACTGTACAGATAAAAAATAAAGGGGGCTGAAAACACAAGAGCTCAAACCACAATCTGGATATAGTCACATTTCATCCAAACTTAGGGTATTTCTCTGGAAAAATCTTGAAAGCTCAAAGTACAGCCTGTCAGCAAACCACCACACTCCACCATTTACTTGTGAGGGAGATTATTTACACACACCTCACATAACGTGATCCTTCTACTTAGACCTCAATCTAATATACATCTTGCCACAGGGCGGGGGGAAATGGGAAAAAAACTTTTACTAATTGATTTGGTCTCACCAGATTTCTCTCACTGGAGAAAATGCAGGAGTTAACTTATTTTTGTGACTCTAGATAGCATAATGTCACAGCTTTGGAATCAAAAAAGCAATATTTGAATACTTTTTTTAGTGCCACTGACTCTATTCACTGTGATCTTCTTTATGCTTTTCCAGGAATTTTCCAAAGGTTTTAACAGCCTGGAATGCCAAGTTTCCCAAAATATTCAGAGCAGGTAAATAGATCATCAGGATAACTTAGAGTACAGCCCAGGCTGATATGAAATATCAAGATGAAAAGCAAAAGAGTTTCCATTATTATTCATATTCTTATGTCACTTGTTGAAATCATCATTATGACATCTACTTATCTGCCCTTTGCATTTTATGACATACATCTAGCAATGCATCTGTCCAGATTTTCTGAGTATACCACTGGACATATTCTGCCCATCAAAAATATTAAACCAAAATAATATAGGATTTAATTTATCTTAATTTAATAAATTTTCATTTTAACTTTTGTTTCATCTGAATTCTGTAAGACAGGAGTCCTCTTCATCTCCTCAATACTCTTTTATAGTAACTTCCTTATTTCTGGATATGATTTTTTTCCTATTTGAAATGAAAGTATTTTTTAAATTTCCAGTGATCTGACAATGCCAGAGATCATTTCTGGTGGAAATACCAGCCCTGAGCATTTCTATTTCTGCTGATGTATACTTTCTAAGATTCTAAAAGTGCAGAAAGATGGTAAAGCTTCAGAAAGTATTAAAAACTTTTACATTAAATTGACAAAGTCTTTGTACACGTTGAGGTTGAAATTCACTGATTTCTGAGTTTTGTATCTTTGCATTTTAGCCTTTGTTATAGGGAAAAAAGAGGATTCATTAACATGGCCTCTCCCTACCCCATCTTCCAACATTTTTGTTAGAAGGTACATCTCTTGCAGGCACATCACAAATCTCAAGCAGCCCTCTTTTTGCACCACCTGTTTTTTCACCTGAGTGCTACATCTCCACACACATTCTTCACTTCTCATTCAGCCAGTTTAATGAAACTGATGGCACTTCACAAAATAATTTTCGTCACATATTGTTTTCTTGGCAAATAATTTACAAATCCAGAAGAAAAAATGTGCTTGCTTGAGCTGCATAAGAGAAGTTTAAGAAGCTGAATGCATGGAATTCAGAGGCAGCATCTATTTGCAATAAAAAGAAGGTGTTAAGGCAACATTCAGCCTTCCAGTACCTGAAGGGAGCTTACAGGAGAGATGGGGAGGGACTCTTTATGAGTAAGTGTAGTGATAGGATAGAAGGGGTAGTGGTTTTAAACTGGAAAAGGGGAGATTTAGACTAGATATTAGGAAGAAATTGTTTTCTGTGAGTGTGTTGAGGCACTGGAACAGGTTGCCCAGAGAAGTTGTGGATGCCCCATCCCTGGAGGTGTTCAAGGCCAGGCTGGATGGTCACTAGACCAACCTGCTCTAGTGAGAGGTGTCCTTGTCCATGGCAGAGGGGTTGGAACTAGATGAACTTTAATGTCCCTTCCAACCAGAATCATTCTATGATTCTAGAATTCTTTGAGAATCAGTTCATGCCCATCACATCATACTGAACCTAGGAATTAAGCCCAAGGAAGAAAAGTCACACACCTGACCCCTGAAGTAATTCAGAAAGAAGGACAAAGGCAGCTGAGTGGGAGAAGTAAAGAACATTTTCCTGTGTAACAAACAAGGTATTCAGTTAATATCTGCATTATGTATTCTTTCATGTTCTTTCAGTACTTGCCCAGGTACAGTAACATCTAAGGGTGTCTATGCTAATGTACCTTAAACAGAGAAATCTTAAAGCCCCTGCAGGTTGCAGGAGAACAAGTCAGGGAACTGCTATACTTTTATCATTTAACTTGAATGCTCTCATAAGACCCCTTTCCTAGTTTGACACCTGTTATCTCTGTGACTGGGCACTGATTTTCTCATCTGAATGAAACAGTACATAATACTTTGACATTTCTGTGGTGCAATATGATTTATTGAGTTTTGAACTTCTTCTTACTTTTCACCCCTTTTTCAATAAGTAAAACCAGCCCTGATTTTTGTCATGGTATACCATTCACAGTCCACAGTCTTATGATAACATAATATCAGTTAAAAATATTATTTTCTTCATGAAGAATAAGCTCTTTCATAGATTAAATCTTGATCTTCTAAGAGTAGCTGTTACCTTGTTTATTAGAATGCAATTAAATTGTAAACAGCACTCTAGGAAAAGCTGGCATTTTCTCTCTATGTCATGGTGCCAACTCTCAAATATATTGGCAAATAACTGTAATAAGAATCAGATTTTATTATTCATCACAATTGTATGCAATTTTTAATAAGCAAAAAGAGTAGTAGGACTGTAAAATTTCTTCATTTATGCAAGTAATAATGTAGTATTTGCAGTCTTTGGATATTGCAGGTATTTTCTCATTTTAAAGATATGATGGGATATCACAAAAGTGTATCTACTTAGGCAAAATTTAGTTACTACTCTTGAACTTGTAACCAACCCCCCACTACCAGAAAAATCCCTTAAAGTTGTTCTTTTGTTTGACATTCAAACTTTTCAAGAGTTCCACTAAATAACAGCTATTCACTTCAACCAGCATATACTTAGGGGGCAGGGCAGAAATTCATGTACCTCTTTCCCAATCTTCCACAGAAATTCTGAGCAATCCTCTTTTGCTGGCAGCCCTCCCAGGTGAGAAGTAACACTTTAACTCACCCAGACAACTTGTCTTTGGCTTTTGCTCCCAAACAAGGAATCAAAGTGTAACCCCTCCCCTCTTCCTGTGGAAAAGATTTTTTGGTTTCTTTTTCCTATTCATTTTTCGTAATTTCCTGGGGGGTTTCTTGTATGACCTGATTTGGTTTCTTTAAGGAAACTGCAACTGGTCATCAGACATAAGTGCTACATAGTAGGCAAGTATTTATCCAAGGCATTCTCCCTGTGACCTCTGTGTTCTATTCCTTTGAAAATTTAGTCCTAGTGCAAGTTAAAAAAAAATAAAAACTTCACATTCAAAATAGGTGTTGCATTCCGACACACGTATGTTGCTTTCATCAGACAGAATTCATGGCTGTAACAGATGCATTTTCCCAATAACATGATATCAGTACGAATCAAATGATGCAAAGCAAGGCAGATTTACAGAATCTCAAAAGAAACTTAAGAAGAGCTTAAAAGCTGTCTGCTGAAAGTTTTCACAGTAGAACTGTAATTTTAACAGCTGAGATTTCCGTATATTAGGCAAAATCTGTCTATCTGAAATGTCCTGTAGAAGATGAAAACACTCTAGTCAGGACACTGACTAAAACTATTGTTAAATATAAGACAATAAAACAGACAACTGGTTTCTTTTGTTCCCTACCTCATTCAAAAGATACGTTTCCTTCAATTGTTTTTGGAAACCTGACAGATATTATTTAGAACAGACATTTGAGATTATTTGTAATCAGTTTTTACAGTTAAAATATGTATTTTTAAAAATAAGTATAGACTCATATAGTGTTTATGCTAAGGAAGGACAATCTACAAAATGAAAAACAGTGGTTTTTTAGTTTTAGGGTCAAGGCACTAGAAGAAACCGGTTACTGGAAACTGCAATAGTTGTTAACAATGCTTCAGGAAAGTTACTGAACACGTGTTGCTAAACTAGTTTGAGATCAAGTTAAAGTTTTTAAAGAACAGCACAGGTGTGCTTGCTCCTGACTCAGAGAAAGCAGAAAGCCTAGGTAAATGTGAGATGATGTGTTGGTAAGTAACAATCAGTGTTTTCAAGGATTCAACAAAAACAGGATTATCATTGTTCTAGCAATACAAACTATGTTTTTTCAGTCCATTGCTAAAACACAAGATATCCAAATATTCAAATGGGAAATATGGCTACATTTTCAGTTTTCTTTTTTAAAATGTTTTCAGATACATGACTTTCATTAGAATTACACAGAATCCTAAGTAGGTGCAAAGTAATCGCTACAGGGACTTTAAGAAAGAAAACACCTTTTATTTTCTATTAGTCTTATCACTACATTCATATGCGAGGAGAAATACCCACTTAGAAGAAAACATACGCAGTCAGGCACCCTATCCAGTTCAAATGAAAGGTCTAACTGCAAAGAACTGACATATAACTTGGTCTTTTGTAAGCTTTTGTGAGCTCAGCAACAGGAGGAATCAGAAAAAAGATTCTTATGCAGAAAGAGTCAAGACTATGTAGATAGTCATGACAACAAAGACCTATCTTCTTTTCAAGAAGACAGACTGCATGCAATGTACTTCTTTGTCCTAGGAAACATTCTGGCATGAAACTACACTAAGCCAACAAACTACATGCATAAGCCTATGAAGATCCATCCGGCTGACTTTCTGCAACATCTCTTCTAACTTATCCAACAAAAGGACACAAGTCTCAAAGACACTGCATGTATACCAGCTTTCTACAAGGGGCAATGAGCAGAGGTGAGAACCCTAGTAACTACTCTAATGGGGGAAGTGGGAGGAAACTACAAGACACCTCTCATCAGACACTACAGAGACCTCATAGAGGTGCAGATCTGCAACATTGATCTTTGGAAAGCCAGCTTTCCTTAATATCATTATTTGCTTTTAAAACTGCTAATACTATCATTTTTTCCTACAGACTGGGAGGATTGAAGTGGTTATCTTCAGGCATACCAGCTGCAGAAAACAATCTGCTGTCCAACCTGCTAGTTAGGTAGTTTCAACTTCCCACAGAGATGCAGGAGGTCACTAGCCTATGTAACTCTCATTTTGTAGATGAAGGAGGGTAGCATGGTACTCCACTCCTACTCCTGTGTACTGAGAAAAATAAAACATTTTCTTCCCACAAACAGCTTAAACTCCTAGCCTTTATTACATGATGAAAGCTATCATTGAAATATACATTATTAAAACTTTTCCAGAGACTTAAGAGGGAAAAAAAAAAGAAGGAAAAGAAAAAAACCAAATACACTATCAAGCAAAAAAGGAAAACAAAAACTACACCCCATGCTGAAGAAAAAGGACAATCAAATAATCAGATAATATAGGAAACACAGAAATTCAATATAAAAACCTGAGAACTGACAAGAGAAAACATGAGATAAACTGGTTTCTTCATCAAATAAATCAACAAAGCAAATAATCTCTCCTTGGAGATGTCCAAAACCCAATCGGATACAGCCCTGGACAATCTGTTCTTCCGGCTTCTGCTTTGGGTCAGGGGGATTGACTAGTTGATCTGCAGAAGTGCCTTCCAACCTCAACTGTTCTCTGATATAGAAAAAAGAGCAAGCATATTAGAAAAGAAAGGAGATACTGAAATAGATACAGTTGCACACATAAAACCCACTTCCACACGTTCCCCACTTTAAGAACGGGAAAAGAACAGTGGTAAAATACAATATATTATGCAATCATCTGGTGCTTTCTGGGTTTTGTATGCTGCTTGTCTTGGTTGCTATTCCCATCAGTCAGAGTTCATCAGTCAGAGCAGACCTTCTTTCCATGGAGTAGGCTATGTGAAGGAAAATTAAATAAGAGTATGTGAAAAGAGAAAAGGCCTGGAAGAAGAATATGCAAGCGATTGTAAAAATACTAATTCTTCCTAGTGGCAAATGTGTGTAATTGTGGTCATCAGCTGGTTGAAGTTCTTTCCCACTGTTCTGTTCCATGTATGTTTCTAGACTTTAACATATTATAGTCTTTTTTTGTTTGTTTTCAGTTAGTCTTGTATAGTATGAGAATTTAAGTATTTGCCAATGGAAAAAAAACCTTTAAAATCAATGAAAAAATTTCAAACTGAGCTGGTGAAAATTTTAACACAACAACTTTCTCAACCTAAAGCACTTGATTTCATGCTTACTCAGTGTTCTCCATAGTTTCTTTGTTTTTTTCAAGACGAGGCAGCTTCTACACTGATCTCCCACTCTATAAGGACCACTTCTGAAGGCCATCTTTCTAACAAATGAATTGTCTCATGTTAAAGGCTAACACAGAACTTAGGGATGATCTCAAGTTAATCAAACTAATTTGTTTTTTTTTAATGGCTTTGTGTTTGAACTTAACATTCAAAACAGTCTGGGTAAGTGGTCTATGAAGCAACTGGCTCTCACTTTGGTTAATCCAAGTAGACTTTGCTAGTAATTACAAATGATGAAACCTCAGAAAATCTGTCTTCTTTGGGAGGACTCAAAGGTGTGAATAACTTCAGCTGATCTTTCTTTCTAAGTAATCAAAAAGACTTACCATGTGTGTGTTCCTAAAATTCAGTTTACTTACACAATACACTCTAGGTAACTTTTGTTGGCAAAAACCACAGGTAAAGCTGATGTGGTTCACAGGAGGAAACCTGGGATGGAGAGACCAGAAATCATTCAATCCTCCTACCTCCCTTTCTTTTTCCAAGATCAGCTAGGTTACTCAACAAATTACCATCTGTTAATGGCATCCACATGAATGCCTTTGGGAAAATGGTGGCGATATCAGATTCATTTGTCCTGAAAATGTCCTTCAGTTCCACACTAAGTGAGAAGCTGTAAAAACTAAACCACAGTACTAGCAAGTTGAAACAATGTAAGACCTCTATAGTTTAGCAGAAGGAAAATTTAGGCTTTGCAAACGTCTGTCTCTCCCTGAAGTAAGTTTTTAATAGCTTCTCAGAAAGACTAAGTTATGTCACTAATCAGAAAATCATTCTTTAAGAAGAATGGGGAATAATTTGGGTTTAGTTAATTACAAACTCTCCTGGCTGTGTTCCAGATAGGTTTGTGTACAGTTATATGAATACCTAAGCATTCTAGGGAGGTAAAAGAACTTAGGTCTGCTTAAAATTAAAGGTCTTGAGAGAAGACTATTTAAACCAGGTTGGGCAACACAGTGAGGGATGTAACTGCTACAACAGAAAAAAAAAAAAAAAGCCTTTGAAGAGCAATATTCTCAGCTTGAACTTTGTGACATAAATTTATCCTGATCTGCCAACAGTATGGTGTGAACTCCCCCATATTCTCTAAAGGTAATATGAAAGAGTTTAGCAGTGACAGAAAAGCAAAGATGCTAGAGAGATCTATGGGACTTCAGGTTATCTAATGGATTGTTACACATACAGATGAGTAAACCTTTTCATAAAACTGTGATTAAAATATCTCAGCTTTCCTTTCTTTTAAATCTAGTTAGAAACAAATTTAATCCTAAACTATATCTGTTCTCTCAGCCAACAAACACAAATTTTATGTTTGACCTGAGGAACATGCTGGCTGGCCAGTGAGGAATTTTCAGTGAGTTATGAGCACAATTAAAAGCTCATCTCGAATACTGTGATAACTTTTAGTTTTATGACTGCTATGTCGTAAAGATATATAAGACCCATCATTACCTATAATATCTGAGCCATAAAGATTTCTGTATGTGCAAACTGAGGAGTTTAGAGCCGCATCGTTTTTAAATGATATAGTTGGCAAAATAAAACATGAGAGATCCAGGTATGAGATAGTAGCTACAGAATACTTCCATTCAACTTGTAAATTTTTGAGGATGTCTTAGGGGAATTAAATATAAGAAATTACTAGAAGGTGGTGAGTGCATACATCAGAAAAAAGGAAGTCAGTAAATAATATTAAAAATTAAGATAGCAAGAAACTTTCTTGGTAAGAGCTGTTTAAGAGCTCTTAACACACTTGGTAAGAGTGTTTAACCATACTGGGACAGACAGAATTGGAAATTGTTCTTGACACTTCCTTCTTCAGCCTTTCCTTTTTTTAATATGTCAGAATAAAAACCTTAATTTGATGTAATTGTGTCCCACATACATTAAAGAAGCTGTGATCTTCATTTGACAAAAGGATGCTTCTAGCTGGATCTGTCAAAACCTCCATCAGCTCCTTCAAGGTAGCTGTTGCTGAGAGGTAGCAATTCAGGGCACACAAAGGACTTGTGCCACTTCAGTCTCATCATGCCTTAAACTACTACTAGAGCCAGTTCCTCTGTGTCATGCCCATTCCTTCCCACCCACTGCAAGGGATGAATTCCTTCTGGAAGCAGGATACTTTGTAGATGCAACTTCAAATATTCTGTCATTGCAGGTACTTTTCCTTTACGAAGTACCTTGTAAGAATACTGAGGGCATTTACTAGCACACTCACACTCTCCTTCAATGGTGTTGAAGGGATTGAAGCAAAGATGAAACATCTTCATAATGGGATCACTCTCGGTGGCATCAAGTTTAGAAACATTTCTCTTGCTACCCATTTTCAAACTTCACTGTGTTCTCTACTGAGCAGGGCAAAAATTTTTCTAAAGTGGACATTACTGATTAAAACAGGTGAATATGCCAGTGATCTGCTGCATCAGATGTATCTTTCAACAAACTTGTTAAAAGATACAATATAACTTTGATCAATAGTATCACAGGAGTTGATCTTGCCTTCCCATCCTTGTTATCCTTTTTTTTCTGGAGAAACTTATTACAGCTGAAGGGTATCTCTACTTGCCAACATAAATTATTCCTAAACCTGCCAGAACCAAGCATCCATAAAGCCTAACTTAATTTGTCATGAACTTCCTACAATGGAGAAGTTATTCATGAGGTAGATTCAGTTCTGGGTAGAGAAGAATGGAAATCAGGGCACATGTAGACCCTTCTCTACACACACTAGCTCAACTGTAATTTGAACACATTCACACTAGGCTGTAAATCTGTAGTTTATACACAAGATACTTAAATATTCTTTTATTGGGAGGTGTTGGTCAAAGAGGAAAAATGAAAATGATACTTTCGGGAATTTGTCCATCATCAGCAACATGTTGATAGCGTCAACTCACTTCTTACAAGCTGAGCAGTAGTATGAATATATTTTTCTGTACCTTCTGATCTCAGAGAATGGACTCAACACCTCCTATTTTCTTCCCCAAACCCTAGCTGTGCTGATCCAAGGAAGTGGACAAGAACCTTCAAGGCACAAAGGAGAAGCAAAAGCAGTGCTGGCTGGAATGGAGTATGGAGAGCCTGGAAGAAACAAAGACCTGGAATCTGCCCAGACAGAGGTATATCATCAAGCAGTACAAATTGATGCTATCCTAATGGGTAAGCATCACTGAACTCATACCATGGCAGAGAACATTAGGTACTGTGTCTCTGATTTTCTGGGTCCCTTTACAGCCTACAGAGTCTTGAGCTCTGGCAGCAGCTTGTAGTATTATCTAGTTCTTGAGAGACACTTGTCTTGGCCTGATGTCTGGCATCCATGGTTTCCCAGCTGATACCCAAGACGAAGTCCATCAGATCAAAGACCATTCTGAAATTGTCCAGGCCTCCTTCACTGCTACCACATCCTTTCAGAATCGTTCTAACAATGATTTTTGCCAGAGTAGAGAGAGAACAAGTAGAGCAAAGAAGTGTCTGGATGTCCTATTGAACTACTTAATTCATTAAAAGCATAAAAATTCATAAAAAGCAAAGAAAACTTTCTGAAAAATCTTTGGAGGAGGAGGAAGAAGAAGGCTAGATAACTGCAACTAACAGAATTTTGGACTCTTCTCTGTAGAGTATCAAGAATATTCAGAAGGTCTAAATATAAATTGTTGTTTTCTTAGCTTGTGTAAAAGTGACTGGTTCATAACTGGTTCAGAAGATAAATCAATATTTTTACATAAGACTTGCTTTTCATGCCTTGCAGCTTGTTTGCAAGCAGTACCCTTTGTCGTCACTCATTAAGCTGCAGATACTTGTATGACAATAAACAGGATTTATACAGAGCTAAAAAGGTAGGAGGGAAGGGGTTGACTACTATGCTTCAGCACGGAGGGCACTAGTGTATGTAGTTCAAGGACAACCACATATGTGGTTCTTAAATTTTTTCTTCTGTACTAAAGCCCTCTCAACATAAAAAGCTTTTATATGTGATGTAACACCTATTTATATCCTGCCTAGCTAAATAGGCTAAAAACCTGCTGTCAGTCAACACAGCACTAACCAAAATGACATTAGTCTAACCTGTCTGTTGCAAATGGCTTTTCGACCCTTTGGAACAGATCCCCTGACTTACTGTAAAACATGTTGGTTTTACAATGTTCTAGACAACAGTTCTTTCTGCAGAGTAAATAATACCCATTACATTCTCAAATCACTGTCTCATTCTTTCAAAAGTAAACTTATTGGTTTATAAGAATCAGGAGGGACAGTTGAAAAAACCTTTAAATAAATAGCACTAGACCTTGCAATAGTTTTTCTATCCTGATTAGTGATATCAGGGTGTTAACACATGTAGCTAAGGCTTATAATGATACAAGTAAGTTTTAGACAACAGCAGCTCTGTTACCTCTTGAAACAAGGCTGTGGATCTTCAAAAATGCAGCCAAGCTCCTGCTGGCTTCTGGGTTAACGGGATGACCTTCTCCAGTCAACCCATAATGTGTTCCCTGACTCATTGTTCAATAAACTCGCAGCCTTTGGCTATTTTCTCTGTTATATTATCTTGATTTAGATAAAACACATTCACTACTAACATCGCCAGCCTTCTTCCCTGGCCCACCCGCAACACCAAGAATAGGACTGGGGAGAAAGTAATGAAAATAAAGGAAGTAAAACTTGAGGATCTGTGGCAGAAAAGAGAATGGTATTTCTACCATTGCTTTCCCTCTTGCTTGCAATTGCATCTGAGTTATCAATATGTCTGCAAACATAAATTTTGATGTAATTATCTTTTCTTCTACTTTCCTCAGAGACTTCTTTTCTTAACAAAAAGAACACTTTGTATGGTACAAAGTTTATTTAAGGCTTGCACTATAACCATATAACTGCTGAAGTATTGTTCCAGCACACCTCTAGGTACCATACCCCTTTGTGGGAGAGGTCTACATCTACTCTCTGTAAGGAGTATGGCTTCCAAAGAATAAAGGCTGAGTCAAAAGACTGGCAGGTCTGCCTATTGTCTCTTTCATTTTTCTTTTTAAAAGAGCATTTTGTTGTAATATGAAGTTGTCTTTCATTCCATTACTTGAACCTTGGTGCATTTCTGCTTTCTTCTCATCATTTTGTGCTGTTTGACCTTATCTTTTATGCCCTTCAAACCAATGAGGTTAATGTGATGCATTTCAGTTAGTATTTCTGTTACACTGCCACAAACTCAATGCCTGTCTTTTGCAAAGCCCGAGTCATACTTCTGAATGTAGTAGCCTCATATGATTATCTGAGGCTTAGTACAAAGTATATCTATGCTGAGAACAACTCTTTTCTCAAACATCCATCCATAATGGATTATGTTATGTTCCACTTTCAGCTTCAAGCAGAAGCTATCCTCACTGAGCACAGATATGTTAACTTTGCTGTTTTGAGAAGCTGCTGACTGCTTAGAGAGAAACTCATCTCAGTCAGCTTCTGTGCAATCACTAGCTGTCAAAAAGAGTCAGTTGTGCTCTGTCTTGCCCTATATTGTTCCTATGTGTGTGTATACATATAAAGTCCCTGAGACTAAATTATGGTATGGAAGTAAAAACAAGTTTTGACACTGAGACAGAGAGTAGTATAATCTCTTCTATGCCTATCTCCAATATGTATGTGCTATGATGAATCTTATGACTGAACATAAGCACCCTTCCCCAAGTTTGTCTCTTTCTCTTTTGCAATTGCTGTCTTTATCGCAATGTTCATAGCTGGAGCACATCTTAAGAACACTGACAAAACAAGCACTTTATTGTTGTGAAAACTAGATACAAAACCCTTTTGTTAACTGAAACAATGTCTTGGAAATGGTTGGTTATCATCTACTGATATCTACAGTTATTATTTTCTGATAACTACATGGGAGCAATCAGTCCTACAATAAAGAACTCCAGAAATTTATATGTCAGGAATCGTCTTTGAAAAAAAAGATTTATTTTTTAGCATAACTTTGCTCCAGTATTACTGTCTGTCCTTTTACCAAGATTTGAATCATTACATAGTATAGCTAGGGGGGGGGTGGGAAGACACTTTTTAAGTAAGAGGGAAGTTTGCACTGTCAGATATGGGATATAAAGTGTCAGGATGTTAATTTATTCCCTCTATGTGTATAGAAGCCATTCTGGTTTTAATCAGAAGATCATCATCCTATAATAAAGCTCCATCAGCTTCTATGCAATCATTAGCTGACTTTTCAGAATTAGGAATAATAGCAGCGTTACACAAAGCTAGGTGCAGAGTCACTAGTTTAATTTGTTTTAGCGGTCAGCACTACAGGTTATCACAAAACTGCAAGAGAAATGGATCCAACAGAAAACAACTGCCAAATTTGTATCGGTTTTTGTTTTCAGGTTGTTTTGGGATTTTTTTTGGTGAACTGGTGGATATTGCATCACGTTTTGTCTCATAAACTTAGAATGATTAACTAAGAATCTATTTTTAATACTTTCCGGTTTTGATCCTGTTATGCCTCACCTCTGAAATGAGAATAATAAAATTTGAGTATGTTGAAAATTCTGGAGGATAAACACATTAGTATTCCATGATACCCAGATTAAAAAGCATCATAAAGGAGTCTAAGGGAATCAATTCTATTTTCAGAGAGATGCTACAAAAGGAGTAAAATAGAGTGTTTTCCACAGACCCCCAAACCCCTAAACTCCTCAACCTAGACCACAGCCTCCTTTGAAGAGAGAGCTCTGGATTCAGTTTGGTCCTCACCACTTCTTCAAAAAAGTGTACATTTCCTTTTGAACACCTGAAGAAAGTCTTTTCCACTGTAACCTGGAGCCTTTCAGAGCATCTGTCTAGGTACTTCAAGAGACCCTGAAGAGATTTACTAAGCTTTGTCCAGACTGAGAGGCCACTTTGGAGATTGTCCTGGCTTAACCCCAGCCAGCAACTAAACACCACAGAGCCGTTTGCTTATTCCCACTGGGTGGGATAGGGGAGAGAATCAGAAGAGCAAAAGCGAGAAAACTCATGGTTTGAGATAAAGACAGTTTAATAGGTAGAACAAAAGCCACAGATACAAGCAAAGCAAAGCAAGGAATTCATTCAGAACATTCCATCAGCAGACAGGTGCTCAGCCATCTCCAGGATAGCAGGGCTTCAAGTAACATTTGCTTGGGAAGATAAGTGCCATAACTCTGAACATCCTCCCCTTCCCTCCTCTTCCTCCAGCTTTTATTGCTGAACACACTGGCACAAAAAATGCTCGCTCTTCAGCCGAAAATTAACTGGGGGGGGGGGGGGGGGGGGGGGGGGGGGGAAGAAGGAATCTCAACTCTAATCAAAGTACTTTACTGTAAAAGAGATACTAGAGTGCATAAAGACTCTAGGTGATGATTTCATATCGTCCCAGTATAGGTATGGATCCCACTGTTATTGTTGTTATCCCTGCCTCAGGTACAACAGCTCCTTCATATCAGCACATCTTCTTGTAGTACATCCATCACACTAAAAGCTGGCAGGAGATACATCTTTCTGCTGACATCAATTAAGCACAAAGTCAGGTCTGCAAGCACAGTTTTCAAGAGAGTTAGTGTAGTAAAGCTGTACAAGAAGAATCTCTCCTGAACGTTCCCCTGTGACAGGAGAGGAAATTCACTTTCAGCTCACCTCAATAATTGCATCTGAAACTCCCTCCCCACCCAGTCTCGATGCATCCTCCTGAAACTGCTCCCAGCAATGCCAGGTAACTATGATGAGAAATAAAGAAGCAATTGGCTAAATATTTGCTTTGCTCTTTCTATCCGATTGCAACTGTGGCCTATAGAAAAAATTCCACCAATAGACTCGGCCATATTGAAAACAATTGTGCTTATATCCTCTATACAGCATGGACTTGATGGGCTAATATCCACAGGTTTCCCTTTCACAAGCCATCTTTGATTACTATGTTCTAGTATTCTCTATTGACTTTGCACTAAAAATGGTGATCTCTGCATGAGGACAGAGAAGACAGCTGGAGGAAGAAACCTCCTAAATTGCTACTGCAAATCTGTGAGAAATCATCTTTTAGTATTCCTACGGCTTCAACACTGTGGTGAGAACTGACTTGTCAGATTGGGGTAACCTGAAAGAAGAAGCTACTTTTTCTCCCCTGGAAGGTTTGGCTTCCTGTTATTCAGAAATGTCCACTCCAGCAGCAATCTGCCTATACGAACCTGACTTTGGTGTCCTAACAGCAAGCAATTCTGGCCTGACCTGTTGTGCTATTTCAGTCAACGTTAGCACTTATTCTCAAGAAATATTTTTATTATTCGGTTCTCAGGAGAGCAGTCATGAACGCATCAACCACCAGACCATGAACAAATTCAATCAGCACTAAAGTGCCATTCTAACATACATGTGAGTGAAATTCATCCTTCTCACACGTGGTCAAGCCAAGCAATTAGCTTAACAAAGACATCACAGGAAACCAATGAAGAGCTTGATATCAGCTGGATCCAAGCATATCAGGGACTAATTGGGCCCAGCATGCTAAATAACTCCATTGACTTAACAGTGTGACATCAGAGATGAACTTGGTTCATGGCCAAGAAAAGAGAAGGGCAGAAAGAAATAAAGGGAAGAGATGTTCAGAAGTCATTAGAATAATTCAGTACATTATAGAGGAACATTTTCTCAGGCAAACAAAAAGCGATCATGAGATGATTGAGTTCTTGATCCTTGGAGAAACAAGGAGAGGGGTTACCAAAACTGCCACCTTAGACTTCTGGAGGGCAAACTTTAATCTGTTCAGAAGACTGCATTTACATGAAGTCATGGCTAACTGGGGAGGTCCCAATAGACTGGAGGGTGGCAAATGTAACACCCATCTACAAGAAAGGCAAAAAGGAGGATCCAGAAAACGATAGGACTGTCAGTTTACCTTGATACCAGGGAAGGTCATGGAACAGGTGATCTTCAGAGACATCACAAGCCACATAATGGACAACCAGGGGATCAGGCCTAGTCAGCATGGGTTTATGAAAGGCAGGTCATGTCTGATGAACCTGATCACCTTCTGTGACAAGATGACCCAATTATTGGATGAAGGAAAGGCTGTGGATATTGTATACCTGGACTTTCAAAAGGTATTCGATACTGTCCCCCATAGAATTCTTGTGGAAAAACTATCTGTGCACAGCCTGGATGAGCATACGATCTGCTGTATCAAGCACTGGTTGGCTAGAAGGTTCCAAAGAGCGGTGCTCAATGGATTTAAATCCAGCTGGTGTCCAGTCACAAGTGATGTACCCCAGGGTTCAGTGTTGGGACCATTTCTGTTTAACATCTTTATTGATGATCTATATAAGGACATAGGGCATATCATCAGCAAGTTTACAGATGACACCAAGTTAAGCAGGAGCGTTGATTCACATGAGGATAGGGAAGCTCTACAGAGAGTCTTAGATAAATTGCGTCATTGGGCCAACATTAATGATATGATCTTCAACAAGACCAAGTGCCAGATCCTGAACTTCAGCCACAATAACTTCATGCACCGCTGCAGGCTTGGGGCAGTGTGGCTGGAAAGCTGCCTGGCAGAAAAAGACCTGGGGGTTCTAATTGACAAATGGCTGAATATGAGCCGGCAGTGTGCCCAGGTGGCCAAGAAAACCAATGGCATCCTGGCTTGTATTAGGAACTGTGTGACCAGCAGAAGTAGGGAAGTGACTGTCCCCCTCTAGTCAGCACTGGTGAGGCCACATCTTGAGTGTTGTGTCCAGTTCTGGGCACCTCAATACAAGAGAGAGACATTGAGGTGCTGGAGCGGGTGCAGAGGAGGTCAACGAAACTGGTGAAGGACCTGGAGAATAAATCCTATGAAGAGTGGCTGAAGGAGCTGTGACTGTTTAGTTTGAGGAAGAGAAGGCTGAGGGGAGACCTCATCACTCTCTACAACTACTTGAAAGGGCACTGTAGAGAGGTTGGTGCTGGTCTCTTCTCACAGGTAATTAGTGACAGAACGAGAGGGAATGGCTCCAACAGGGCAGGTTTAGACTGAACATTAGGAAAGAATTTTTCACAGAAAGAGTAGTCGGGATTTGGAATAGGCGGCCCAGGAAGGTGGTTGAGTCACCATCCCTGGACATGTTTAAGAGTCGTTTAGATGTGGTGTTGTGGATATGGTGTAGGGGAGAAATTTTTAGAGTAGGGTAGATGGTTGGACTCGATGATCCCAAGAGTCTTTTCCAACCAAAATGATTATATGAAAAAAAATCACAGTATTTTGAAGTGCAATTCCACAAACATCTAGATACATTGCACATTACAGTTTATAGGTCATGTATAGAAGAATGTTTTCAAAAGCAAATATGAAAACAATAACCAAATTTAAAGTGGGAAAATTAGTTGCATGAAATAGCAGCCAATAAGCTTATTAGAATATCTTGCAATTACTTTAACACCGTAAGACATTCGATTTCTTAGCCTATTAAAGGTATTTCCTACAACATACAGTTTTCACAGAAGTCTTTAAAAATCTTTGTTTGCCCCAAATTTCTTTTCTCATAGAAATCTTCAATAGTTCATTGGTTAACTATTGCTTTCTCTTTTTTTTTTTTATACAGAGATGTCATTTATAAGATTAAAAATGAGAGATTCTAGATGCTCCTTGCAGTTTTATTGATTTCAGAGCTACCATAAGGTGCCATGACAGAGAAGATTTTTGTCACCTGGGTCTCTGCATGCAAAAAAAGAGATACAGCAAAGGCAACTACCTCTGGCAAGACTTCATTCTTTCCCCTGTACAGCAACAAGGTTTAAAATTGTTTAACTGAAAGGCATACAACAAAAATGTTGAGATGTTACATTTTTATCTTTCTCATATTCTCATATCTTTCAATGGATGAATGGCAGCAATGACATTCCTTATTTCTCACTTATTAACAGACTGCAATGTTTGTTCTATTTAGGACTAACACATATTTTACTCATAGGCATAATACCTATTAAATGCAAATAAAGTTTTTGGATTTACACCACAGCGATTCTATTTCACTTTTACTAGTGAAATATGGTAAAAAGCATGCATTGATGCACATTACTCTGCATACCTTCAACTATGTGAAAGTATTCGTTTTCTTAAGAAATTTTTTTAATTAAGATTTGCTTGAATTCCAAACTGATTTTTTTTTCTTCTCAAAAAAGGAAAAACTCAAGTGAGTTCCCATTTGGCAATATTTTTAATGCAAGTCAAACACTAGATTTATAAAATCAGAGAAGGATGGAACAACCCTGCTACACTGAAGTTAAGTGCTAACATGCAAAGCAAAGAAATAACCCCCCCCAACTTTCTACAGAAGCAAATAACTTTCCTTGCAACAGTTTTCCAACCTTCTAGAAGATTAACCTTATAAATGTGACATACAGTGTTCTGCAATTAACATACTTCAGTTTTCCCTGCTGATGCATTATATACTTAAAGAAAGTGAGACTGAAAAAATGCAGTAGTCAGTAGAACACTTTTATGAGGATTGAAAAATACTTTGCAATTATTCTTCTAACTCCTGCTTGACCTATCCTTGTGGAACGCCTTGCCCTAATGTATTTAGAAAGTTTTGTTTTAGAATCCTTCATGTACTACTTAAGTATCACTGTGGATCCAATCCCACTGAATCAGGCAAAAGAAGATTCAAACTAAGACTCCCATGTCCTGAGAGACTTTGTACCTGTTATGCTGTTATGTACACTTCTGCCTCTGCCTTAAAGAAGGTCACATAAGCATCTCAGTATTCATTCAGTCCACTGATTCAGTTAGTATTCAAAATCATACAGATGATTGTTTGACCAAAATTATATACAAACCATTCACCATAATATCTCCCATGTTCTAGTTTTAATAAAATCAAGAATTAAGACCTTCACTAGGAGGCTTATTTTTGGGCACTCAGACCATAAGTGAAAGACTAGCCCAAGTCACCCAGGTAGAGGTCTGTGGTATTTATAAAGCCAAGAGTCGCAGCAAACTTCATTTCCCTGGCTAAGTATTAAGGCAAAAATTGAAATGGGGATAGGCAAGACAATAATACTGCATATATCACCAATACAGACAAAATGTAATTTGTTTAAGTCTGTAAAATAAGATTTTGCTTATCTTTTCCTAAACATGAGCATTCATTTCTGTTAGTGAAGATCCATCTAACACTTTTTGGCTATTTATGGGTTGTTCTGAATAGGTAACCTCCTTTTACTATTATTTACTGGAATTTAGAATATGTCATTTGCAACAAGGGCCTTATTAACACTCTTCCACGTATACACAACTTCTAAACTAAGAAACCAAAATGTGTGTTTGAGCAAGTAGGTCAGAGCCCCTAGGGCAGAAAGTCTCTCTAGCTCTGAGCCCCGTATTCAACCCATAGGCCACAGACTTGTGTCATTAAAAGTTAAAATTACTTGGCATTGTTTCAATTCTTTTCTTGACAGAAGGCGGTACAGCTGGCATCAGCAGTGATACACTGTGCATACAACTGTTGTCTTCTCAGGTCACAGGAGAAAGGCCTGCTGCTAAATCAGTATTAATCTGTTGTGGGGCAGAGACATGGAATAGACATGGAGAAAATCCTCACAACCCTAGGAGAATTGCAAATATATAGGATGCTTGAATATAAACATACAGAGACTGACATGTTAACAGAGATAACAACAGGCTGGACACTAATTTGAGAGAGGGAGGCCTCTCTCTCACCCAAATATTCAGGCATAGATGGCCTACTGTCCTCTTATACTTTTGGCCTGATTTATCGTGGAGATACTCAACCCTTCCATGAAAGGAGTAGCTCATATAAAATAATTTCTTCTCCTGTACTTAGGAGCAAAACAGATCTCACTGTCTTTACTATTTAATGTTTAAAATCAAATTAAGCTTAAAGAATAAAGGAAATACAACAATTGTAATTAAATATGTGCCCTTTCTCTAAGCCAAATATGCTAAAGTAAGGCCCCTGTGCCACACCTTATGCATTGTATACAAGATCCAGAGGTGATAAAGATATATGGGAGCACAGTGAGGTTCGTGTGTGAAGAGCAAATATTGGAAAGGACTCTCCAGAAACACACTACATAAAATACCATGCAGAAAAATCTCAAAAGATTTTAAGCTGAAGTGCCATCTATTCTGTTCTATATGGCACTGTTAACTTCAGTATGTTTAATCTCGTATTCATTGCTGGTGGATTAGGTTCAAAGAAAAAATGCAAGAGCTTCATTCAGGAAAGGAAACGCAAGGTTCACCTGAGAATGCAGCAGAGAAATAACCTCTAAGGAAGAAACAGAAAAAAAAAAGGGGGATGAAAAGGAAGCACTCATTACACCAGCAGTACTCCTCACTGTTCCCCAAGTACATCTAAACCTGAGAGTGTCCATTTCCAGCTTCTGAAACTGGAAGAAGGCAGAAATTTTCCTGACAGAAAATATAAACACACTGCTTACAGAAAAGCCTTGATTTTAATCCATTGGTTATAGAAACATCTTTCACAGAAAGAAAGGAAGGGAAGTGACAACGGAGGCAAGGAAGAAGGGAGCTGAGGAGAAAGATGTGAGAGGAGTAGAAGGAAGGAAGGAATAATGAGCCAGCATCAAGGGAAAGAGCTGAGGGTCTTTTGCAAAGTGAAAGCACTCTGCAAAGAGAACATTTCTCAAACCAGACCAGAGTATCTACACAAGGAAGGCTTGACTTCAGGGCATAGAGAAACGATGTCCTTTGTATTTGTGAAGAGTGAAAACCTGGGGTACATGTACAAAGGTATCACACATTGTCCCACACTTTTACAATTACTTTCATGACCTGCAAGTTTGGTGGGTCTTGAGCAGTCACCACATAGGAAACAAGAAAAGCTGCTATTTTAGAATATACCTGGAAAACTATAGAAGAGAGCTTATCCATCTACATGAAGTATAGGAAAAGCTATCTTATCAAGCTTATATTAATAGCTTATATTAAGCTTTTATATATATATCTGTCAGTTGGAACCCAGTGGGCCAGTACTTCAGTGGAAAGGAAGCCTTGTACAAGCACAGAATCTTAAAGAGAGCCCTGTTCCTCCAGCAAAGGACACAGAAGCCACCATGGAAAAACACTATTTCTTGCATTTCAAGGACTGTGATTTGAAGTGAGTCATAGCTCTCTTCAACTAAGCTTATAGAGCAAGATAACAACTTCACTGTCTGTATATAGGGGTAAAGACAGCAGACGGTTCTCTAACAACTATTTCTGCCTCAATCCTGGGAGAATGGGTACAGACCCCTTTTCAGCTCTGCCAACACCACCAGGAAAAGGACCAGCTGGGACTGACAGACACACCAAGTTGTCCAGTGAACTCAGTTCCACTGCTACACCCTCTGCAGCTGCAGCACAGGAGTGTGTGGAGGAGAGGGACTGACACCAGCAGCATGCATCCTACAGGCATTCATGCAGTCGTTGGACCTCTGCTCAGCTGGCACCTCTCTACAGCATGACATTTGGCAGAGACATAATGTACCCTTCCAGAGCACTCAGAGCGCCCTCCCTTCCTCACCCTCCTTTGGCTTTCAAGAGCCATTATGTAGCTTAAAGTGTTTTGTGAATGCGGCTTCCTTTACATCTGCTGGTGATGCAAAAACATCACCACCACCACAAAATCCTCTTTAGTGTGGATTGCAGCAGCAGCAGCCAGCAACTGTTTCACCCTGTCAGAACAAGGAGCTCTTTGAAGATGCAAAACAACATTAGCAAAAGAAATGTTAGGGCAGGAGGGAAGTAGAACAGAATTAAAAAAAAAAGATCTTGATTGCCTCAAGGACAGAGGTAAGCTGGGTTCACAGGAAAAACAAGCAGGTTAGTAGTAATCAGTGATTTTGAAATGCTGGGTGTTGAATTCTCATGATAAAACCATAGCTTAATTTTTTTACTTAATTACATCTTTGTACAAAGATTTTGTGTTTTCTTGCATCTTCTTCTGAGGTAACCAATGCTTTTGATAGTCAGAAATGGCATACTGAATGATACACTGTGAATCTAGTCTCTTCTGACAAGTCCTGTGTTCCTGTCCTATGGAAAGAGGATGGTTTTTCTGAGGGAGCTTCTCTCCAGTCTGTAGAGAGAAAGTTGTCATTGCAAAACCTCAGTAAAAGAGGAAAAACCCCAGCATATAAAAATGCCTTTGAAATGAAGAATAAAAAGGCACAGCAACAAATTCTGCAAGTTAAAGTTAGAGTAAGTGTAAACAGATACAGCATGGGAGAACAGGCAACATGAAGAAGTCTTCATCTCATGACGTCTGTAGGTGAATGCTGGATAATTTTCTGCTTCAAAGCAACAGAAGCAGACTGAAGATGATGACACTACAGTCACTTTAAAAATAAAAAAAAATGAAAGAAAAAACCTATTTCAACATCTATTGCATTTGAAATTGTGTTAGCTGGGCAACTTTATGCTTCAACATGATAAGTAGAGCATACCAAATGTCTAGTAAGACTTTTGAAAGGTCGAGAGCAAATGACAAATCATTTATGTTCCCACTCTTAACATCTGGAAATTATAATTCCGGAAACATGAATGTTAAAAGTAATTCTCTATGCCCTGAAAGAATTGCAATTTGATAAAGATCTGTGATCAATTTAATCATTTACTCAAAGTCCTGTTCTTTTGTTTATACCTTTCAAATGATACTCAGTCTCTAGGTTGGTTCTGTAAGGCATATTTTTTACCACCTCAATACTGCAGCAGTAGTGACATATTGGAGCTTTATTCGCCCTAAAATCACAGTCATGCTGCTTTAGGTTTTAGCAAAGGAGAGGTTACAGTCATAGGACAGACCTCAGTGCTGTCAAACCTGCTGATAAAGGAAGCTGACAGTCAAAGTAACGATGGATACCACATAGACTCCAAAAGATGTCCCATCACAGAGTGTTGACCCCACACTCTAATCTATTGCCACACAAAACAGGAAGATATGTCAGCATTTTTTTTGATCTTGCCTTGTTTTCACCTGGAAAATTGTCACGGATTTCATTTTAACCACTGGACTGAAAGCAACACAAATATCACCTGGAGCAGAATGGGGCTGTTACATAAGGAAATCCTTGTTGTCCGTTAGACTTGTGGTATTGGTTTCTCAAGAAGTTTAAAGCTGAGACTGCTCTGCAGATTCCCTGAAGAGTTCCCTTGTCAGTGTCATTATTTTTTATTGCTTTGAAGGCAGATTAGACAAAATACAGCACATCTGCTATCTCACCATTTTGATGGTTTAAGATTAATGGCTGTGATAATAGCCTGCAGTGCAAGTCAAGGCAAGAAATTTTGGAGAGTTCAGTGTCTTCCATAAATCCACATATGGCTGCTTTTTTGATGTAATGAATGCAAATGTTGAACACATCCAGGATGAAGTTATGGTGTCCCTGGGGACCCATCGATCCTCAGTTTTCAGTTAGAACGGCAGCTTTTACAGAAGTGCTGATGGGACTCTAGACTCCACAAAAGGTGAAGTAGAAAAGAAGAAAAGGATGGTTTGGTTGCATTTGATATCTTTCTACTTTATCCTTGGACAGAAGAAAGGACTCCACCACATCTCTGCCTTATCATGAGAGCTTATTTCTGTGAGCTCTATGAGCTGGTAGGTAAGTGCCATTCTCTAAAACTAGAGCAGAATAGCACTTGTGTGTGAGGGCAGCAGATTATGAATAGGGGGACCCAGCTGGAAATCACTAGGTGAAGACTAGACATCTCCCAGCTTGACATAGTATAGAGCTGTATGTCCTTTGGTGAAGGGAAGAGACTAGAGAATGGTTTCATTTTCAGCTCTGAACAGGTTGCACCTCACCTGTCTGAGATCCAGACGTGATGAAGCATGCAAAGTATTGTATTTCTTTGTCCTGCTCAAGTAAGTCAGGAATATTCAGGCCAGTCAGAGCAATTTTGTACCCAGTCAGGTTGTTTATTCAGTTTAAAAGCAACGCTTCATGGAATTATTCAGAAGATCTATCCAGGAGCAACTAATCAGCAGGTGTAACACTCCTCCCTTGTAGCATTCAACAGAGCACAGGGACTTCCTCAATTATATTATTTCTTAAGACCTAGATGGAAAAACAGTGGTTACCTTAATCACTGAGCAGAGTTTAAGAAACACATATGGTTTTCGCAAATTGCCTTTTTACATAGTGCTTTATTTTTTTTCTCTTTGTGCAAATACAGTATAATGTTTGAGATAGAAAGTGGTCAGAAAAATGAGTTGTTAATGTAGAAGCAGTTGGATGAGAAATTATTACCCAACTTGGTCTTGGGTACAGTATGTACAGTACAGTATGTAGCTTACACAAATTCAGCACAAAAAGTCACACCTGTCTAAGCACACCAAAACAATCCTGAAACCAAAACAAGAACAAATAAAACAAATAGAGAAGAATTTGGATGATTGCTCTTACTAAATATACTCCATCAGAATATAACAAAAATTTCTCTATAAACCATACGCCAGTGGCAATGTCAGATTAATAGCATCATCTAGCAATAAGGTCCAATCTATTAACATTTATTCTTTTTTTAGTTGGGTTTTCTACACTTTTTCAGGTAACAATAATACTATTCTTCCTTTACCTTCAGACCCTGAACTCAAGCCTTTTATCTTATTTTAAAAGTCTAAACCACAAAACATGCATAGTGTGAAGATGATTATTCCCAGCAGCAGCTCTGGCAAGTGCAGGTTACAAAGTGTTCATTCTGGTTTTGGCCATTTATTCAATTAGACAGGTAAACAGACTATGAAAATTTTATTACATATGCCTATTCCAGTGATTTGCTAGATTAGCTCTTTTGACATCTGCGTAAAAAAAAGACCGTTTTCTACTCATTAGAACCCTGGGGAAGGATCATTTATGATTAGACTTTAGATTATTTCTTAAGCTTTTTAAGCTTCCCACATGGAAGGAAATAAAATTAAATGACTTAAATTTGTGCGCTTCCAATCTGGTGGGACTGCTAGCTTATAACTATAATGAAACTCCTATCTATATATTCTGATAGAAGTAATCTTACAGGCTATAAGAATCTATCATTTATAACTGAAAGACAAAAGGCTCTTTCTAAAAACAGTAGCTGAGAAATGAAGGAAAAACAGGAATGTAGAAACAGGAAGGCAGTTACCTTGCCCATCGTAAATCTTAATATCCATTGATTAAAATGTATTTGCATATGTAAATCCAAAATATCACAGAAAAAGCCCCTTTGGTATCACAGACCAGTGGCTATTGTTAAAATATAAAGCCCCAGAAGGTTTACCAAGTTGCTTTCAACCAAATGTAGCATTCAATAGCCCACTGATTTCAGGACAAGAGTACAGTTCCAGTCCTAAATTTGGGAAGTATCAGTTATTACATTTTTCAGGCATGCCCAGAATATTCTTGCTTTCACATGGGTCATTCCCTCTCCAAAAGAAATGAAATCAGAATGAAACCATAAACCATTGACCAAATACGGTATCTTAAAAGACAAGATCTTAATCTTGTAATTTGGTCATCTATTGCATGCTTAACCACCTTTACAAAATTTGCATTGGACTCTGGCACAGAGACATTGTGCCAGATTTCAATCTGGCAGAAGGTCAGAGCTTTTGGATGCAGGGGCAGAGACACTGCTGGCTCCCGAGAGGACTTTATTTTCTGAAGGTGACTGCGAGGGCTGCAATTCTTGCAGTACTACCTGCTGGTGTTTTGGAGCCATCTGTTTTGAGAGCTGGTGTCTACTAGACGTGACAACACAGGTCTGTGCTCAGAAAACTCAGTTTGCATTTGCACTGCCTATAGCTAGACTCTGTATGAAGCTAGATTTCTCATAAGACCCAGTACTCACTGCTAACACTACTCAGGAATACCTTAAGCAAAGCCACAACTGTGTACTCGTTACTCAAAAAGAGTGGAATAAACACCATGACTTGTAAGAATTATTTAGCATCTTGCTTACATTGTCATCAGACACTTCCAGCTCCTTCCAAGATATCTTTTGGGAAAGCCTGAGCAGTTTTTTCTGCCACTGATCAACGTCTAGTAGCCCCTGCCTCAGCACAATTCATTCATAATTTCCTAAACTCAGATAGATCATGGATGTCATTTACGTCCTTTACAAGCTAAGAAAAGGACAGATTCTTTTCATTACTATAGTACAGATTTACAGCATGTGATTCTTAAAAAAGTATGTCTAGGATAAAAATAAGGCTCAGAAATTGAGTTACTGCTTCAGGAGAATAAAAGAATATCCAGGTGTATTTCTGTTTATAGCAAATGGAGCACAGTGCTGTACTCATGAGACCAACAGCTTTCTTCTGCTCCTTGAAGCACGGACCCATGCCCAGCCCTTCACTTTTCCTCATGGAAAAGCTGTACATGGAAAAGCTACAGCTATATGTCCCGTTTTCCACATGTGCATTGAGGCCTGTCATTCAAGCAGAGCTGCCACGGGAATTTTCTGCCATGCTGCACAGGACCAGTGAAAATCCAGTCTGCACTGGACCAGTGAAGCCAAGGTCTGTGCTGCAGTAACAGACCTGCAAGGTGCTTCCTTGCCCCTCGTGCCACAGAAAACATGAGCGCTGCTCTTGCATACACAGTTGCACAAGGGTTGAGGCCACAAGAAGGGTCTCTTCTTTTTGGGTGCAGTGATCCACACACCAATTCCAGCAACACATAGAAAATGAGGAAGACAGATATCTTCCAGGCGTGTGTTCCTACCCCCAGGTACAGCCATTAGCGGACCTACTCTAGCACTTTCAGATGCCATTGCAGGACCCAGGTTTCATGTGTGAAAGACAGTTTTCATCTGAATTGTCTTTGGCCTCCCCAACAGGAACATACACCCTTCTGTCCTCAGTATGTTAAACCAGCCCCTGCATTTCATTTACAGATACTGACACAGGGGCGATGTGCATAAGGTACAGGTATTTACAAACCCATCTGCAGTATGTTCCTACTTCAGTTTAGACCATGTCAGAACAATCTGTTCCTCAAACTAACTCAAGTGCTCCAAACCACTGTCAATACAGCTCAGCTGAGGTAGGAGCACTGAGAACTGGGAGCTCAGATAAGCCTGCATAACAACTCCAAAACGACTTTTCACTTTCAATTGCACCTTCCAAGTTGTGCTCATTTAACCCTCTCAGCTAACACTACCCACAGCACTTGGTATGTGATCGCTGCGTTACCATCACTGTTATTAACTGGCATTTTGCTCATGCACACCCGGTACTTGCTGTAGTCAACTTCAGATGGGAGAAAAATAGGCAATCAGACCAAAAGAGGCAAAACAGTCCGCTTTATAAAAGACCACTTTGACTTGAATTTTCTATAATATTTCTTTCGCTATTACAACCAGCTAGAATTTTATCTAATTTTCTAACAGTGACTACTATGCCGGATTTCAGGATTTCTGGCTAAAGTGTATCAACTAGCCACTGTTCTTCTCCTCATTAGAATTATACTTGAGGTAGGATAAGGATTAACTGCTAAATGTTTGGCTGATGCTTCTTTTTTCTGCTACACCCATCCTAAATTACTCAACCCCCTCCCACATACCAACTATTTAAACTAGTGAAAAAACATTTGCCTTTTATTAAAACTGTCACTAGAAGTGCTTGCTTTTCTTAAGAAAATAAGAGATTGATGAGATTGGTCAAACCCTTTTTTTTTGTTTTGACAAAGAACTAGGAAAATCAGAAGTTTGGTTAAATCTTCATAGCTTTCAGGTATGAAATAATCCAGGAGGAAAAAAAAACAGATAAACTGCTAAAAAAAATCAGAAAAAAAATAATATTAAAATGCTAGTAGGGAACATCTGAAGATGAACCACAGAAAAGAGTGAGGACTTGCTACCATTTCATTTTTGCCTCTTCCTTCCCCCTCAAATGGAACTTTCAAAACTCCTGAACTGTATGTCACAATGTCCATTGTTGTGGTTATAAATGTCTCTGCATGACCTTGTAAATAGAATAATTTATGTCTCTGCTGCTCAGCTAATCTGCAACCCATTTCCTCAGTCTGAATCATAACAGCATAGATTGGAATTAATAAATCCTGATCCCTAATACTCTTTTACCTTTTAACAGCCTATCTTGCAGGCAGTGCTATGTCTGAAATTGTTGTAAACAGAAGGTTTGGTGTTCTTAATTGTGTAATTACATTTGATTTAGCCTAATTGGAATTAAGTAGAATAACTCAAGAAGACAAGGACATACTATGGGGTCTTTGCACATAATATAGAAGAGGACCTGGGGGGAAAAAAGGTGCACCTCTTATGCAAACCATGGCAGCAGTAGCTAGAAGGTAGTCTAGATCAATGTCATCTCAGGATTATGAACTGTAGGAGTGACTGCTGGATAGACATGCCCTTAGACAAAGGTGAAAATCTATTACTATTCATCTAGACAATTGCTCTGGTCATCATGATGGGTATATACCCATTCTACAGTTAGGCTGTAACCACAGGCCGTGTTTCTCAATTAATGAAAAGCTGTAAGACCCACAGGAGAGAGGAAAACATCTAACAATGGCCCACAAAATGAACAAAAAATAACAAATTCATGCACCCCTACAAGCATAAACAAGCTGACAAAGTGTTGGGAATTTATTTTATTATTATTATTTCAGCACTGTTTTCCTTTGGTTGGAAATGAGAACCATGGTGACAGCATCACATAAGTTGCTCCTTGTATATTTAAATAAAAATATGATGGTCTTAGGATTTGAAAAGATCCAAACACTTCTCTGCAAAATAAAAGTAGAGAGTTATAGTTAGTAGTAGTAGCTAAATTGAATTCTTATCCTTCCATGTAGCTCACTATATTAAGGGGACTATCCACATACAAATGTCATTCCAAAACTTCTATGATGGTTTATACTCTTCTCTGAGGCTATAGAATACTTCTATGTAGGGAAAAGGTACAGAGGGTGATGAGATCATTTCACTATCTCTAGAAATTCCCACTTTCCCAGTTGAATTCCAGGTACTCCCTCAGAAGGTGTAACAAGATCTTGTACATCTGTCATCAAAAAGTTTATTTGTTCACATATAGGAAAGTGTAAAGATACATGATCTTTCTCATTGTCTGGAAGTGTAGGAAATTTTGCTTAACTCCTCAAAAGGAACACAGGCACAAAAGACTTTGTTTTTTAAAGTGCTTGCCAAGAGAGAAAAATCCTTATTTTTACACACCTGCCCCTATTTAATGAGGCAGAAGAAAGATCTTTTAAATCTGCTTTTAAGAAGATGAAAATATCAAATGTCTGATTTAACTAATAGAAGGTCAAATTCTTCTTCTGTCATTGTGGTGTAAATCTGGAGTTCTCATGAAATCAGAGCTTTAGCCTGGAAATTTTATACAGAAAGGCCAGTTTTAAAAGAGCACAGCAAAAACCATTGCTGAAACCATGTATCTTCTCTGTCGTCACGAAGTAAAGCAAGAGGATGGAACAGTTCTACTGATCTACTGATTTAAAGAGATCCAAAGTCTAAAAATTTTCCAATCAGTTGAACCAAATACACTCATCTATTAGAATAAGAGTGCTACAGTTCATATTATTTACCCTTGCTGATTAACAGGCAATAAAAATAAACAATAAAATCTACTAAAAGACTCAATGAAAACAGAAAGAGCCTCTCCAGCCCTCTACAGGTCTTAAAATATTTTAGGAGAAGCCATTCCCCTGTCCCACTATACGGGAGAAGTGTGAACTTTGGTAGAGTCGCTCTACTCTCCCCTGTGCAAGAACATTCTATTCTGATTTTTTACTAGGGAGCTACAAATAGAAGAAAAACAACATTTTCCCTGTGGTTTTCTCTATCTTGGCATAAAGTCCTACCACATTGTACATGAAAATGCTAGTAAAACTGTACTGTAAGCTCTGTGCTCAGGAATATTCTCTGAGTTTCTAATGTTTGAGTCATGAAAAGATAAATATAGAATGAGTGGAAAAGTAGGGCTGGAAGGGATTTCAGAGAAGTCATCCAATTACATTCCTTTGCCCTAAGACAAGAACATCTTTCAGGGTTTTAAATCCATGTATTAATTGTGATCTATTAAACCAGACTTGTAAACCACTTGTAAACTACCATTAAGAAAAAGTAAATCTTTTTCTGTGCACAAACACTGCAGATACTGCAGTGTAGGGCTCAGGAATAGCACAGCTGCCAAAAGATTGAATACACATTGTCTTGACAGGTCATTGGTGAAGAAAAGCAAGAATACCAAAAATCTTATGGATACTAAACCCTGCCCTCACTGTAGACATCAGCAACTTCCTAATGGAAAAATAAATTGATTTTTACGGCTGTATCTATTATTTTTATCTGTCTACATTTTCATTAGATTATTACTTCTCCTGCACATCTCTTCTATCTGTTCCTAGCTCTCCCTGTATACCCACTAGATACAGGAAAATATTCCTAAGCCTATTACTGATACAGTCAGTCTCCAGAAAAGCTAGATGATCTCTTCAGTTCAATGACTTTTAAAAGGACAGAGGTGGTGTAACTGTACACTCAACTTCTATTTCCCTGATCCCTAGCAGCCTGCAAGAGAGGATTATTATTTTGGGGTAGTCCTTCCTCTGTCTCTCCTGAGGAATAATTTATTGCAAATAACTTCTAAAAGATTTTACACTTATTTATTCTTAAAGCATTCAAAAAAAGATATTCCTTGATTTCTCTAGATATCTTCTTAGTGTAAAAAGTTTTACCCAATGTCTCACCAGGTCTTTTTTCTTCTTTTTAGCTGGAAGCTATTCTTAACCTTCCCCATGTAGAGGTCATGCAGAATGGTTTATTGCTATCCCTTATGCAAGTATTTTAGTTCTGGAAAACAGCTACAGTTCATCTCCCTTCAGCCTTTCTTTTCTAAGATGAACATAGTGAATTCATTCAACCTTCTCTCACAGGCCCTGTTTCATAAATGTCATTCGTGGTGTTCTTTCTTGCAAAATCTCCAGTTCGTAACAAACATTACTCCAATCCTCTGTTTACATTGGGACACAGCGCCCCATCCCCAGTCTCTCTGGTGCTCAGGAGTAGGGCACCATTTCTTTCCATCTGATGGTTGATTTTCCTTTTAATAGATATTTTTATTATAAGTGCTTTCCCCTCCTCCCAAACAATACAGCTGACACAGACTCTGTGATCTACTGCATCTCTGTTACTCGCCTTTTCTTTGTTCACTTGATTATTATTTTTTTGCCTTAAACATAGCACATTGCACTTGTGCTTACTGGATTTCATCTTGCTGATACAGTGCACTTTTTTCAATTTATCAAAATCATATTTAATTTTAAACCCATTACCCATCATGCTCTCAGCCCTTCCCAGCTCCACACCATCTGGATTACCACAACATTTCCATTTTATCATTTAAGTCATTAAAAAAGACATCATTATCTCTCTGCTACAATTAACCCTCAGGACATTATTTGCAACAACTTCCCAATAGAAGGCAGCAAATATGTCCACGGGTTGTAAGTCTGTATCACATTCTACAATGCAGTTCATGTCAATGTCTCGTAGCACTGTATCAGGAATCAGTACATCACTTCTCGTTCCCTCATGCCCAGCAAACCAGGTACCCTGTCAGGAAAAATAGTTAGCTTAGACCTGATATTGTAATTAGTGGGACAATTTGAAGGCTTCAGGCTGCAGAGAGTTTTGGAGTGAACATATTACTAGGTACTTCTGTTATTGGTTTGTTTGCTGGAGTGGTTTTAGTTTGTTTATTTGCTGTTCGTGATTCTTATATGATCAACTCATATTTTTCTGCTGTTGAATTCAGAAAAGTTAAACATTCTTCCCTTCTGTGACTCAAAAGGAAAGCTCAAGATAAAGCTACAGATAGGTCCTCAGGAGCAGGAATTTCAGTCCTTATGGAACATCTCTCTTCCTCCCACCTCTGCAAAATCCTACTGTTGCTGTCAGTAGCACCTGTAGTTCATGTTGCTGTGGATACACCAAGTTCAAGAAGTGTGACCTTTCCACTTCTTGGTCGCATATCCTTCACACTCACCTAGTAATGTAAAACTATATTACCTGTATTACACACAGCCATGCATGTAGAATCTAAAAGTGAAGACAGAGATAAAGATAAAATGAGCAAAGATATCATTAATTACTGCAGCTCCTTGAATTATGCCACAGAGAGTAAAAATTACCTTGCAAGTGGCTAGTCATTATCTCTGAAAAATCCTCTTTCTTGTAAATGCTCCTAGCAACTCTCCTAGGATCAGAATTGAAAAATCATGAGTGATAACTTCCTGATTGTCTATCACCAAGGTCATCAAAAGAAAAGAAGTGTCTGGAATACACTGGGTAGGTTGATATTATCACATTCAGAGACAGGTAGTCAAACATTTGTCCTGCAGCCTCTGTATGTTGCTCTAGGTGTGGGACAAAAAGGTAAAGAGGTGTCGAAAACTAGTATGAATGAGCAGTCTTTGACAAATCGAGCACTCCTGCTTTGCAGGAACATAAAGATACTTGGTCTCTACCTCACCTGCCTGAGAGGAAGCTTTCTGTTCATCCCTGTCTCCTCACAGTCCTCTCCATTTCAGTCATTTTAGCACAGTCCCCAGCCTCAGCAGTCTCAGAGCACAGAAACGCAGTTGTCACAGAATTGCATTTTTGTGCTTCTCAGTGGCTCCCATCATTTTGATTCAATTACACTTTGGTGCATAGATAAGAAGCATCAGCAGGAATTGGCTTCTAATTCTGTCACTTATGACAGAACTGCTATTTGCTGCATTGTATGCACCAAGCAGTCTTGCTTTATTGCAGTTCTTTTTTATGATGATCTAGGACAATCTTTAGCAACAAAACAACTAAATTCTTGTTCTCTCATCTTTCTTTATGATCTGAAAGAAAATTGGCACTTGATATGACTAAAATAAGTTCCATAATGGCAGCAAAACTGCTTAAATACATTCAGTGTGCTGAAAATATCAGATAAATGGCAGGCTTGGCTCATGTTAACAAGCTTTGCACTTTTTGTGTTCTTTTCATCTGTGACAAAATTCAGCACTTACCAGCCATTAAGGTTGTATTGTGCAAGTCAAAAATGCAGACAGATATTCTGAGAGAATTTAATCATATAATCACTGTACAAGACATTCGAATACTGTATGCTCAGATTATCTTTTTTAATGTTTTTTCTCCTCCTAACAAAACATGCAAATAGACAAAATCAAGAATTCTAAGTGACAAGATTTTATTTAAGTTCATCAAAACAGCTGTTTCGAAGTCAGCAGGACTGATGGCATTTTCAACCAACACCAACCAAAAAGGTCAGATCCTAAAGCAGAGAGAAGATAGACGTGATGAGATGTTTTCAAACTCTAGAAATCTACAAATGATGCCAGAGGTGATTGGAGCAACTATATTATAGCAGTCTGCACAAGCAGGCGCTGGATATTTTAATTGCTGACATTCAGAACAAAACCTGCCTGAAGTGAACATGGCAATTGTCTCCTCATGCAGTTACTATCTCTGGTTCAGACAGTCAGCACAATGGTATATAGCAACTCCTTCCTATGGACCTGGCTCATGGGGTAGCAACTGACTATTCCAGGGCACTATACAAAGAATATAACAAAGCCAGACCCTCAAAAGAGCTCAGGCAGTCTAAATGCAAAGAAAATAAAAGGAGGACAAGAGGAGGCGCATGTGAGGTTGCTCTGCACACCTCCTCGGCCTCCTGGCTGCCTGCTGCTCTGCAAACTATTAAATTCTTTAATACAGCACCCACAAAAGCCAACAAGAAAGGATAGAGAGGGGCAAGATGAGTAGAAAAATGCCACGTACCCTTGTCAACCACCTTCAGTCATGTAAGATTTTTATCTGCATGAAAATCAAAGCTTCCTCTCTGTTTCAATTAGTTCATCGCCCTATGGAAAACACGGAGGTGTCATCCTACATGCACAATGAAGGGATGTAAATGAAAAGAAACCAAAAAAGAGGTTATGTTCAGTTTAGGCTGTCCC
This sequence comes from Scolopax mira, assembly GCA_004320125.1. Classification (NCBI taxonomy): domain Eukaryota; kingdom Metazoa; phylum Chordata; class Aves; order Charadriiformes; family Scolopacidae; genus Scolopax; species Scolopax mira. The sequence continues at coordinate 44,349 of BJBW01010289.1, forward strand.
ACTTCAAGTTATCAGTGAGTTTCTGGGCCTGTCAATTCAAAAGGGCGTTACTTCTGAAAATTGGATTTCTGAAAAATCACAAACTAGAAGAACACTTTTCTCACATTAGTCATATCTGAAATTCAAACCAAACAGAAATTAATCTTAGGTTTGGTGAATTGTATTAGAAAAAGAGAATGGTTCTTACAACCTGAATTTTCAGGCTTCAGGAACTGGAAAGAATAGAGCCCTCTCCAAGAAACAAAACCAAAAATCTCTCAAAATCCACAACTAAAATTTTTCTCAATAAGCAAAAAGAGCAAACACTAGAAAGATGACATGAGAGGTGATTTAAATAACCTTTTCAGGCCAATGAAAAATAAAAAAAAAGAGTAGATAATCTTCAGAATATTCTTGATTTTCAGAGCTCACAATCTCTTCCCCTAAAGAATGGAGCCCATATATTAAAAATATCTCCAGAAATAGGTACCTCTGCAGAAAGGCTTTGTAGCAAAGCTATGGTTGTACACGGAACACAAATGTGTGGCTTTCACAACCTGGCACCTTCCACAAAAGCGAGAGCCAACTTGTATTATCAAAATATTTATGAGACAAATACCTCTTAGGGATCAGAGGGACAGAAAACCCGAACGATTCATTCTGGCTGTGAGTTTGCTGGGTCTCAGAATTATTATTCTGTAAGGGTGCTTTCCATTCTGAGCTCTCAATATTTATTAATCTTAACTGATCAATCATTACAACATCATAATACTATGATGGGCAAGACCATAAAAAAATACAACTGAAGTAAGAATGAAGAGAAATTCCTTTTCTGCTATAATTTCAGAAGTTATCTTTGTTTCCTGGGTTGACATTAGCACTAAGACAATGAGACATACTTTGCCTTTCTTAGAAGTACATTTTTTTGGATTCCTGTCATATAGCACTGCAACATATCTTAATAGGACTGTTTTTAGCCAATGGCATGGGTTATATCAGGTGTTAGTTTCATCTTCATTTTCTTTAAACTGGATGATTTTTTACCATAGGATTCCTAAGAAGTCTGTTCACATTATAACAAATGTCAGTGAACATCCATGAGTCACTGCTCATTTGCTGAGGCTATTGGCCTCTGGCTATCTCAGCTCTTGACATATTAGCCACATGAAAATATATGCTCCCATTCCTAATGCATTTCTAGAAACACATGTCTGTCTGACTCTTCTGGTTACCAGTCTCACGTCTCATTTGATAGCTTCTTGAAAATTATGGGAATTACAGAAGCAAGGTTTTTCTCATGGAGGGTATATTTAAACCCTTCTGCTTTAATCCAGAACAAGCCCAAGAAAGGCAGAACTAGCTGAGATTTACAAAAACATACCTCAAATAAACATTCTGCCTTTTTTGTGTCTATAGCTAGAAGGGTAAGAAAACAGATGGGATAAACCTATGTATTTACTTTAAATTTCATTCAATATGCAAGGTGCTCCAAAACAAGGGAAACAAACTGTGCCATATTTTTAAATTCTTGTTCTGTCTAAAATTCCTGGTTTAAGAAACAGGTTGAAAGAATGCATGAAATTCTAACTTGCAAGGCATGTGGTCACACTCCCCTCTTGGTTTCCTTAAATGCCATTGACTGTAATCTCTGTTTCATGATGAGTTTAGAATTTGACCTTTCACAACATAGAAAATGTAACACATAGCTTTTGCTATTTTCCTTTGAAAGGAAATTTCATGTTTTCTATTGTACTTTTTCATGTATGACTATCATGCTTTACTTCACCTGATCACAAATGAGTGTACTGAATTGCTGTTTTTCCATCAGCTTTGCAACAAGCACAGAAAAGTCTTCTTGATTCCCAGCACATGCAGATAGACTGGGTGTAGGAAAATATTTTGAAGTGTAAGAAAGACATTTTATTCTAAGAATAGATGGCTCGGAGAACCAGGATTAATCTTTTTGTTTTGTTTTACCATGCGCACCATGAAGAAAAAGGGGGTAAAAAAGTGTAAAGAAAATTTAAGTCAAAATCTGGATGTGAACTGAGGTTAGTTCACAGTCAAGTTGTGCTTAGATTTCTGATTTCTAAGTAAAACACTGCCGCAAGTGCTGTCACCATATGCTTCCAATCACTTATCCTAAGGTGGACTCAGAATTACCCACATATGCACTATGCACAGCAAATCCTCCTGTTTAGACATTGCTGTGGAACTTTGAAAAAATTCTATTTCATTTACGTTTGAACATATTTTCCATGTATACCCCAGGTCCACCTGTCTCCGAGCAGGGAGATGTTTCATTAGGAGGGACACGATCCCAAGGTCACCCAAGCAAAGTGGCAGATGATGGAGCAGAGTCATCCCAGGGGACCTCAGATGTGGACACATATGAGGTTCCCTAGCACATCACAGAGATATAAACATCTTGTCTCCAAATCCTTACAGCTGCCCACCTGATGGTCAGGAGTCTCAGGGAAGACATGAGCACTGTGGCAAATAACTGCGAATTATTGCATCCTTATTCTTCCCCTCTTTTTATTTCCCTTCCCAACAGTAAAGTCCTATTTGTGATCAATGATAATTTGGAAAAACACACTTTCTGTTGTCCTTTTTCAAACCAAATTGTGGCTATCTTTTGTCAAACACCTAATCATAATCTTTTTCATGGTCAGGAGAAAAAAAACAGACCTGTGTGGTTAAAGTACTGGCTGGGAATTGGATTTCATGTAGATTTACTGCACAAGTGTGATGAATTCACTTACTTACTAACCATGAAGTTCTTGTCTACCAGAGACATCAGAAGCAAATACATATCAGGTTATTTCAGGGCCCACTTGTTTAAATTTTACAAAATCTAATCAGCATAATGATATGTTGTTGAAGCAAGGACCATAATTCGGACAGGAGGAAAAGAAATACGCTTGTTTTATTATAATAATAAAATTGGTTTGTCCCTGGAACTGTGCAAGATGCAAACAATATTGAATCATTGTGGGTCCAAAACCATACTATTTCTTGGAGAGAAAATGAAATTATTAGGTAAGCTTCATTATTCAAGATTGAGAAAGCAACAGGAAAAGTAAAACTGGAAGTATAGGAAAATTTTCAAAATAACTGTTGTTTGAATACTGCGGAATGTCATTAGCTTCAAAAGTCAGGATTTTCTGATATGAATGTTATGCCAATTGTACGATATCAGTTAAAACAGAGTGGTATGGCAGTTACCTAAGGGTATGGTATTCTATGTTTTCTTTGCCACACTGCTGGTGTTGGCAGGGTTATAAAATCTGAATTCTCTCCTCATTTTTGCCCTCAGGGATCTGTACGGAGTTGCTAGGAGTAGTCTGTGACAGTTGTGTCCCATTTGTTTCTGAATTCCTTTACTCAGCCTGACCATTTCCACTGCTGCCACAGGATTTGGGAAAAGTTCTACTAGGAGAGTGCACTTTCTTTCCAACACACAGCCTTCTTGTTCTTCTGTGCGGCTGTGAAGAACAACGCTCAGTCAGAGCATCCCTGCTGACTTTTGAGAAGATGGGACAGAGTAAGACATCTTGCTGTGTGACAGGTATTTGCATGATAGGTGTGATTTGGACCACAGAGTTCCCAGGACTCCATTCAATTCAGCGCTACCTTCTCCAGGTGCCAGCATCAGAGATGGGTTTTATTCAGCTCAGCACTTCAATCCTCTCACCTGCAGCTTATTCCTATACTCATCAGGGTGCTAGGCTGCAGCACTAACAAGAACCCATGTTTGCATGTGCTTATGCCTTTCTCATCTCAAAAATTCTTCATTCCTTGCCTGTGTGCTGCAGAGAAAGTCTCCTATGATTGAGAGCTTTTTCTATATCCACTTAAATGTTGTTAGCAAGCCAGTGCTTGTTAAAAGCTGACCAAAACCCAAAAATTTGGCATTAAAACAGTGACTAGAAGACAGCAAAGATTTTTCTTAGATGTGCTAATATTTGTCTGCTTTGCAAATTAACATCCTGGGCAATTGTTCCTAGGCAAGGACAGGAAAATTTAGTAGCAATTTTATGGAGCCTGTAGTATCTGGGTGGCTTAAAATACATTTGGCTGGCTATTGGCTGCCTTGCCCAACCAACAGCTCAGGAAAAATTGTAATGAATCATCACTTAAGTCAATGCATTCAGATGAAATCTTATTCTGTAATGTCCTTGCATGTTTACTCATCACAGTCTAAGGGATGTTAGAATTTTGCCAAAAACATATGTGGAATTGTCCCATCACATTCCAAGACAGTTTTAATTATTATTAATTGCATCTCTTCCCTCTTCTGTTTTAACCCCAGCCAGTAACTAGGACGATGCAGCCATTCTCTTATGTTTCCCAAGGCATGATGCAGGACAGAATCAGAAGAGAGAAAGTGAGAAAATTCATGGGTTAAGGCAAAGACAGTTTAATAACTGTGAAGCAAAAGTCACACATGCAAGCAAAACAAAAAAAAATTGAACTCTTTCACTATTTCCTATCAGTAGGCAAATGTTCAGCCATGTCCAGGAAAGCAGGGCTCCATCACGGTAATGGTTACTTGGAAAGATAAATGTCATAACTCTCCCCTTCCTTCTTCTTCCCCTAGCTTTATATACTGAGCACGATGTCCTATGGTATGGAATATTGCTTTGGTCTGTTAGGGTCAGCTGTCCCAGCCCATAAAACCATCTTGTTTTCACAATGCTCTCAAGTAATATGGGGCAAGAAACATGTACAAAGCAGAAATTACAGAGGTGGCCCAATGTTTCAAAAAAATATTATATAGTACCAGGCAATGCTAGAATATTAGGAAGATAGACAAAAAACATTGCTGTAATTTACTGTTCACTTTTAATAAATGAGATTCTAATCTTAAAAGATGTTTTGTCCTCTGAAACAAGCTGCTTTGAGTCTCTCATAACTTGAATTTGTTATGGTAGCGATTAGTATCACTACATTACTAATGTTTTCAAGCTCCTTTTCTCATCTTTGTTTAAATATATGACTTCTCTTGAATCTCAAGCAAACCACAAAATATCCAGTTTTACCCATGAAATATTCATGTTATGGGTTAGAAAAGACAAAAACGTAAAAAACTGTACAAGAGGGATCATAAACCTGGACTTATAACCACATTGTAACAAACACAGGGAAAAATAAATGGATCAGTAAAGAACCAACAACAAAATCCTCCAAAGAAAAGGGGCCAAACCTTTGGCTAATGTGATTTGCAGCTGCATTAATGTCAATGGATTGCCTGTGCACACCAGCAGAAAATACGGTTCCAGATTTCATCTTCTCCTGGTGAGGGCCATATGGTAAGCCTTCACATGACTGAGTCCTCTTCAGAAATGAACGATTGTGTTTAGCTAACTTTATACGTACAAGTTTCCTGTCTGTGACTTGAGTAACACCCATGAATAATTCACGATGGAAAATTACAGCTTTACAGTGCTTGTCCATAATTTTACCACCAGGGTTGTACTCAGCACACTCATATAATATTATTTCTAGAGAGTGAAGTCAGGCAAGGCAACATACCTCTCATGTAAGAAGTAATTGTTTGAGTAACACCTGATGTCTGCAATGCCTTTCTCATAAATGTGCTCGTATTTCCTTAAATTTTGGCAACACAGTAAAAGACAAAAGATTGAGAATGAAGACAAGGATGTCAGACCCAGCTTACTTTCATTAAGCTTTTCATGTGCAGAGGTATTCAGCAAAGTACCTGCAGAGCCTTCACCTGCAGCAATAGTATGGGCAGGTGTGAAGGAGACCAGTGTGTCACCCCCCTTAATTGACATCTCCCAGCCTTAATGGAAGTTGAAATAACAAAGGCCAGAGCCTGGTCAGAACTCACAACCCCTTTGCTAAGCGTGAAGAGATGTGGCATGTCAGTAGCAGAGACTTGGGACCAGATCCACTGCTCCATCCTACTGCTCTAATACATTCCAGCCATTAATCCAACAGCCATTAATCCACTGTATGTGCAATTTAATTCATGCATAGCTTTTTAGCATGGTGAATACAACATATTGTCACCTAAATTGTCTAAGAGACTTTTTTTGCCTGCTCTTTCTCATAGTCAAGATAACTATGACACAGAGCAAAGGACAACACTGCCCAGAGGGCTTCCTCTTTGCAAAAGATATCACTTACTTCACTCAATTAATTACAGCAGACTACCTGATTCTTAGTGCACAGGCTTTTAGACAAAATGCAGAAGAGTTCTTCCTCTTTAATTGCAGCGCACATCATTCCTCTGGTACCTATCACTTTTCTTTCTTTTGGACTGTTACCACAGGGTATCCATACACACTTCTCTGGCCAGGTCAGTATGCTTATTCTGAATTTTTGACTGCAGCTGTGTTGCTGGTTGTCAGTTCACAAAAATCAAGATTTGCCAGTGTGCTATATAAGTTCAAAGTGATAATTTTTTGATTGTGTTGTTGTTTGGGATTTTTTTCTTTTCCTAAGACATTGGCCTTTTCAGCAAAGGTACAATTTTTCAAAATCAATTAGTAATTTTGGACTCATCATTTCAGTGCTTCCTGCATCAGATACATCAATACTACCTCATTTTCTGAAAGAGCTCAGTATTCAGCCTTAGAAAACTGGACCTCCAGGATAACTAGTCACTAATCCTCAGTTCTTATTTTACTCCTTAGCCACTCAGCCACAAAGCTCTTATTCAGTGAGAGAGAAAGAGAGAAAGCATCTGGATTTGTTTCTTTAATGACATATTCATTTACTCATCAAATAAAAAAAGATGTGAATCAAGACAGGAGGAAAAACAAGTAGCAGCAATGAACTGTGAGTCAGACTATACTGAGCCTGAGAGGAATGACTGTCTGGAATTGGGGCTCCACTAAATCTAATCCATCAGAGATTGATGAAGAACGCCCTCATTATTGCCTACAGGAATTTTTCTAAAAGGATTTCAATCCAAAATTCAGATTTGAGAAGGAGGAGGAAGTTGGTGAGTCATATGGTTTTAATAAATCAACTTTCACTGTGACTTTGTAGGATGATCTTACTTTTTCTTGCTTTGAATTAATGAAAGGAACTCAGCCAGCCTTGACAAGAGCCTGTTAGGACTCTAAGATATGATTTTTTATCCAAGATATACATTTTTTATCCAAGATCTTTAAAAATTACCATTTATTTTGCATTATTCAGACAAATTAAACTTTGGTAGACTGTTCCTTTTCAAAAGTAACCTGCAAAGCCTTTTCTATCTGTATGCTGGAGAGCCTGGAGTACCATCAGGAAAAGAAAGAGTGTATGCCTGAGCCTGACCTTCAAGGAAGAGCTGATAATCAGAGATCACCATCCTTTGCTTCCAGTTGCAAATGTTCAACAAGGCAAAATATCAGAGAGAAAAACAGATGTCATGAGAGACATGAGTATTACAAAAACTCTTTGCAATAGCCAGGAGGATTTCATCCCCAACAAACAGACCTGAGAAATCACCAACTGGCAGATCATCTCCAGAAGAACTAGTAAGAAACTGACAGTGTGTTTGAAGCAGACACTCTGAGTATTAACAAAGTCCTACTTCCAGCTGTCAAGTCAGGACCCAATGTGGAGGAAACAAGGGTGCCCCAAAGAAACTCAGATGAGACTTTCACAGAATAGCGAGGGGCTTATTAAGGAAATGGAAAACAGGGAGAATTGGAAGAGTTGCAGAACTACAACCCTGCAAGCTGGAGCTGTTGTGAGAGCAATGAAGGAATGCACTTCCTTGACAATTATGGTGATTATCTTTGAAGGCTGTATACAGCTTATGGGCCAAAACTCATGGTGAATAATACACTCTTACAACACTTTATGATTCTTTTTGAAGGACCTAGTCTCTCTCAGCTACCTTTGTTAAGATAGTTCTTCAAAATTGTAATGCCAATGATAAATGTAGTCCTGTAGGAGCTTCAAGTTGATGAGATCCAGGTAAAGCACAATTAAAGGACCTTTACCACATTTTATTTGCATCTTATTATCAGCAGACATTGACAAAATTAGATCTTCAGGTAATTTCACTGAATTTCACCAATTTTCTTATTTTTTTCTTATTTTTTTTAGAGTTGGAAGGGACCAACATCTAGTCCAACTTCCCTGCTGAAGCAGGATTGCCTAGAGCATGTTAGAGCAAGTCACTCAGGACTGAAAATCTCCAAAGAAGGGGACTCCACGACTTCCCTGGGCAGCTTTTTCCAGAGCTCTGGCATCCTCACTGTGAAGAACTTTTTCCTCATATTCGAGTGGAACCTCCTATGTTTCATCTTGTATCTGTTGCCTCTCATCTTCTCATAGATCATGCCAAGAATTTTTTTTTTTTTATTATGAACACCCCAATTAGCAAACTCCATCTTTAAAATAAGTTCAGTTCCCACAAAAATGTCTGGCTCAACAGATCAAAAAGATTTATGCATAGAAGCATAAGCTAGTTTCTCTTATTCAGAAAGTTATATTCAGAAGGAAGTTATGTTCAGAATCTGTTTTATCTGTTATATTTTGTATAAATCAAATTAGTTTATTAATTTCCATTGCTGGATACCTTTATAACATTGAACTAGCAGAAGCAAACCAGAGCTTTACAATTATATACCTACAAAGGGTTAAAATTTCTACTGAGAAAGGATACATTATCCTGTTAAAGGGAGGAAACAGGATTTCATATCCTGTTCATTCGCAATTCCCAAAAGAACTCAGCTCAGATAATAAAATAAAGGCCAAGTAGTTAGTCAAGACTCTATGCAAATTATAATAAATTTCCAAACTCCCTTGTTTTATAGTTTAGAAGAGAAAAACTCAGAAATCCTTGCACAAAATCAGAAAGGAATTGAAAATTGATACAAACAAACTACCTGAGTGGCTTTTCAAAAGTTCACCTCAGAATGGAAAAGGAATCTCACTTCACACCTCATTATCATGATAGCCAAAGTAACTAAAACAATCTTAAAAGATGCCAAAACCCTACGCCCTGTATAGAGAAGCTGAAACAGACCATGACCAAAGGCTTTTGAAGATCCTTCTTCTGAGCATCTCCTCTCCCTGTGTGGGATAAAAGAAGAGTTGTATTGAAGTCAACAGGACTATTCATGTTCCCAGTTATGTACCTGGATAAGCACCTGGATGAACTGAGACTTTACAGTTTAGTCATGATGAAATCAGTTCTTATTGGTATTCCTTGCCTATGAAATACACATAACCCTGTCTATTTCAGGTCCTGAAAAACCTGAATTTACTCAAACAACAAAGGTGAACATAACTTGCAGAAGAACCCAAACTTAAATAATATGTATGTTTAGGAGACTTCTAATTCCACTACTGAGCAAGCCTAATCCACCTGTCAAACAGTATCTCTTTCAGGACTATCTGTGCTTGTAGTTAGAAAAGGACTAAAGCATTAAGCAATCTCATACAGGCTGGGCAGAAATAGAGCATTAAACAAATATATATGTTTCATGTAAAGAACAAGTCTTGGAAGTTTGCAGGTTTTCTCTTTTTTTCTTGAAAGTGAAATCAAACCCACTGTCCTAGCCAGATGGGTAACATTTGCCCACCAATTCCCAGGAACCTCCCTCCAACAACCAGGACCTTCCCAAACCAACAAAGCAACTGCACAAGGATATCGCCAAACTACACCAATGCCTTTGGGTTCATCCTTCTGCTCCCACAGACCAGGGTAGTTATTCCTTTCACGGGTTTACTCTCTTTCCCCTCGAGCTAAAACCACTGGTCTTCCCATGGTCACTGTTACCAAGGCTGCTCTCTACCCATAATTCTTTGCCTTGCTAAAATCCAAGGATACAACATCCATGGCTCTTTCCTTATCACCAGAGCCAAACATCTCATAAAAAAAAAAAAAAAAAAAAGGCAGTCAGCGTTGTCCGGCATGATTTGCTTCATATTTCTGAACTTCCTGTTGCCCAAAAATATTTGCTTGGGGAAAAATATCAGTATTCCAGCCTTCTTGAATGGTAATGACCTTGCCTTTTTTTCCTCATTTCTTTGTATTTCATTTCCTTTTTGATTATAAGCCAGTGTCTTCTCTCAGTATTTCACCTTGATTCGTGAATTCGTGTGGGGAGTTCCAATTTTAGATTAGGTGCTGAATGCCATCTCTTAGCTACTCTGAAGGTAACTGGAAAAGTTAGAGCTCTGCTTTAATAGAGAAATGCTCAGGTTTGGAAAAGAAAAAGGTTAAAAAAAAAAAGGTCTTCTAATATATAACCACTACACACCTTCCATAACTCAGAGCTCCCTATTTGGAGCTCTGACACCATAAAGTGTCAGAAATTGAATAGGAAATATTTTAGTAAAATAAAAAACAAACTAAACCCTAAACTCTTTCCAGTGTTCAACACACACACTCTGCTATGTACTATGTCCCAGAAGCTCTGATGTTTTAAAAGCTTAATTTCTTATGAAATTCCACAATTTAATACAGACATTCTTCATCTCAGTGTCTGAAAGTTGACTTTTAAGTAAAAATCTCTTAGCAGTTGGAAGGCATTCTAGCAATTTCGGAAGTTGTGGAAAGATGTAAAGTTCTCTCAGGGTTTAAGTACTTAACAGTAAATTCAAAGTGCTGCCTCTTCACACTCCCAGGTGCGTAAATTTTTATTCTAATCTTCAAACTCAAGGCATTCTGGTCTTATGACAATCCCTAAAAGCATAAAGTAAGTGCAATGTGTATATCAGTGTAATGCTAGCATTTGCAGTTCTTCTGTTGCTACTAAAGCACTGTCCCTATAAATCATACTACTGCAGAGTCATCATTCCTCTAATTAATTGGCCTATTAACTGGGACTCTCCAGATTAAACAACTCACAATCCACTGTTGCCTCTGTACAGTGAGGGAGAATATCTTGGCAATGCCAATACTAACACATGTCCAGAATTGGTCAGTTCCACAAAATTGAAGTTAAAAAAAAAATTATTCAATGGAGATACTGTTATGGAGGATCCCAGTTCAGTCCTTGTCATCATGTGTGGGTGACAGTCAGCCAGGATGTGAGAGCTGCATAAGCACCTCAGGCACCTTTGGGAATTTGATCCTCAACCCCTTGAATGACCCAGCACAAGAAGATCTCCCTCCTCCGAAATAATATGGAGTGTAAGAAACACATTCAACCCATGCAATTCTTCTGTTGCGGAAAAGGCTGCTATGTTGTGAAGTTCAGCAGAGAGGCAATAAGAAAAAAGAAAGGAAAACCACTGGAGTCTTAAAGAAGAGTCAGATAGCATGGGGAAAATTGTTTAGATAAGCTTTAACATGTCCCAGAAGAGGCTAGAAATAAATAATATTTACAACAGGAGTACATTCTTTTGCCATTTTGTAAGTTAATAAGCTTGGGATTGGTTTTGCTCATGTGCCTTTTATGTCTAACATAATGTGTTACTGGACTAAAAATATGTTTGTGTGTTTCATATTCCAGAACTTTTCAGGCATACTTCACACAGCTGCAAAAAATTGAGCGAGCACATTCTCATTTCTCATGTGCAACTTCACTCTCATGTCACTTGGAGTAAAAGTACTAACTTGCTTCAGGTTTGCAGAGTGGCAGAGAGATGATACATGAGTTTCAGACAAGATATAAAAAGAGACATTACTGTCTTAGGGGAGACTACTGATGGTACTTGGCAGGGGCAGAAGATTTTAAGACAAAGTACTAAAAGATCTTAGGCTGTGGGGATGCATAAAATAACAGAACAAGTGCAGAAAAGGAAAGAAACACAGAATCATAGAATGGTGCAGGTTGGAAGGGACCTTAAAGATCATGGAGTTCCAACCCCCCTGCCATGGGCAGGGACACCTCCCACTAAAGCAGGTTGCTCAAAGCCCCCTCCAGCCTAGTCTTGAAAGGCGCAGAAGAGAACGAAACAACAGGCCAAAAAGCTCAGCTACAGCAAGTCTCTATTGTGTTTTGAAAATGTATACAGACATACTTTTTCTTAAGTGAAGAAATATTTGACCATCCCCACACCCCCAAAGCGCTACTGTGTTCATCAGAGCTGGGGCAGGAGTAAAGTGATATTCTGAAATGGCTATGAAACCAGTGTACCGTGATTGGACGATTGATTGATCGATATTTTGGTTAATGGACTTACTTACTTAGGTTATACCACTGATCTGATTTCCCTCACTGAACTCCAAAATCTAAATGTCGCGTTCAAACACCTAGATGGAAAGAACTCTGCGAACCAGAAGATGACCATAGCAGCAGGAGATAAAAACATAACCACCAGCAGAGAGCAAAACCACCTATTGTATTTCTATGTGAAGGGTACAAAAAAGCATAGATCAGGGGATGAGTAAGGTTTTTGTTATTTCAGGTTTTTGTCTTGCCATCCTCTGAAGAATTGTCACATGGAACTTATTAAGGATGAACCCAAAAATATTCAATAGAAATTCAACAAGTTCAATAAAAGTGGCTTTAGACATATTTGTGGGGTTTTAACATAACTTCTTTGAGCCACATGAACACATATGAAGACAACAGACTTATTGAATCAGACAACTGTGCATTCTCCAGGGAGTCAACACCAGCTACTCCATGGCACTCCCTTAAGGAAGCCATTCCAATTAGGAAACTACTGGTCTAAGAGCAACTTTAACTGCCATAATGGGTTTGGTTCAAGTTCATCCTCCTCAGACTCTTGTATTTTAAAATCTTCACATCAGTGTGAGTCTTCAAATGAGATAGCACTCTTCAGCAGAGTCAATGGACATTTGACCCTGCACACCAATCAAAAGTTGTGGTGGTTCTCAGTAGTCCTGCTTTCCTCTATAACCCAGGCTAGTTTAGCTCCCTCTGCATGCCTTGGGTCCCCTCCTTCCCTCATGCCAGGGTTTCTTCAGGTGGAGAATACACACTGTGAGGCACCATGAGCAGCCAGCTCATCCTTGGCTGCAAGAGCCCTGCCTTCCCCAAAAGCACCTATTTTATCCATGGTGTTATTGTTTGCCCTGTGGAAACCTGCAGCAGGAATACAGTTGACTTCTAAAGTTTTTAAGGCTTTCTTCTGAATCACTAACAGAAGATTATTATCTTTTCTAAACTATTGAACTTCACATGGACATAAAATATGTCTCCACTTTATATATAACTGTTGACTTAATTAGAAAGCTTCCCTTTATCTAACACAAAGAAAAATGGCATTTAAAGCATTTCTAACTCATTTGGCTTTCTGTTCACTCATTAGCTGTACACATTTTTCACCTGTATTTTTCATTATTCTCAGTAAGTCTATTTTTACAAGAATATTTTGACAACTTTTAAACTGCAAATGCTCGTTGATTTTCTGGCAGCCCTCTGCAGAATTTTTAGCAGGATATGCTTCCCTGGCATGGCACCAGCAGAACTCAAGGTTTGCTCTTCCAGCAGTTTAACTCGGTGTATGAAAATCTTTTTTGGGGGGCTCTAATTGTTTAAATTATCCAGTCCTCAGCATGTGCAGCTAATTGGTACAGTTATATTGACCTCTGTGGAGCAACCTCAAAAAATGTCATAGGTTTTCTCCACTTTGATTGCTATTCTTCCAGGACCCTGTTGTTATTACTAGTTAGTTCATTTGATCACAAGGCCTTCTGCTGAGATAATATGATGTGTTCGGTGTGATTAAATTGTTACTACACTCATACACTTATTCCTCCCACAACTGATGACTTCTTCCTGGAACAGTCAAAGGGGGTCCAATTTCTACTGAACACCATTTAAGTCTAATATTATATCAACATATGATCCATCTGCATCTAAGATAACTTCAAATACGAGTTAATGAATTTAACCAAAGTGTCTGCCCTAAAAGCTTTCAGCAGATAATGTCAGAAATCTTCCTAAATCACCATGGCTTTAACAAGTTGACCTGGGAAGACGAGGCCAGTCACACTCTTTGCTTTTCTTTACTCTTCAGTGTCTTCAATTTGCTGGGCTGAAAGGCATGTAGTCATATTCTTCTCCTGGTTTCTTTCAAGTAATGCCATTGACTGCAATGACATTGCAGAGACATGCAGACTCATGACCACTCTAGAATTTGACGTTTCTCAACACAGAAAATGCAACATGCAATTTGTTCTACAAATGTAGCTCCTCCTTTGTTTAAAATACTGTCAACATATACACTGTTTTACCTATTCTACTGTTTATTGCAAGAGTAATAACATAAACATCTCAAGTTATGTCACTTAGCTCTTATTCCAAATTTGCGACATGTTTTACAGAGAAATGAGAGGACTGAGCAAGGAACAAACACCATTGTTTAAAATAAAAATTTTGTTTTAAAAAATTAACAATTTAAACCAGTCTGGAGAGCTGCATAAAAGCACACATATTATGGTCCAAATAGTGCTTGTTTTGGATTAAGGTTTTTCCCTGGGTGTTTGGCAAAACTTTAAACCAGTTGCTATGTTCGACTAAAGAGGTTCAACTTCTTCCTGTAGACGTGTTTAGCCCCCTGACAAACTTGTATTGCTCCATATCAGCTGTGGGTTGTTAAGAAGCCAAGGATAGGGATTGGGCATCTAGCCCAATATTTTTTTAGGGTTTTTTTGACTATTATTAGTCATCAGTGAATAATTCATAGCTGCCTTAGTGACTCTTGTTTCTTTTTCTGTTCTGCAATCAATCAACCTATGCTTCTTTCTGGAATATTTGTTGCTCCTCAAATTATTTGCGAAATGTAGTCTCATCTTGTAGATTTATCAAAAGTAGTTTCTTATAAGTAGTTGGTAAACAGAATTGAAATGCATGACAGGTTTCATCAGCCTTACAGGGCTAAGGACAATTTTCTTATTCTTTAATTGCAAAACTGTAACTTTAAGACACAGATTTGAATTAGAACTCATTCATTTAATTAATCAAGTGGGGATTTATTTGGGGGACTAAGGGAATTTTAGCTTCTCTCTTCTTCCCACTTTAACAACACATGATGCAATCATACAGCTTCCAACAAGTCAATGTAATTTAGGACTCTTGTCAGCCCTGAACTGATGAAATATATTATTTTAATTTTTTTACAAGTATATTCAAAGAAATACATTGTTCATATGGAATTTCATTTCCCTAATTTCCTATGTTATCTGCAAGAACAAAGCAAACCCAGGACAAACATATTAAATTTATAAGTATAAATAATTTTAGGGGGAAAAGATATAGAATTGTCTCAGTTGGAGTAGCTGAACTTTGTTACTCCTGTAAACAAATGAGTAGCTTAAGCAAAATCAGTAAGATTTCCTCAAAATACTATCTGCAGACACCACCCACTATTTTTAGTAGCCTCGAGTTAGATCAATTTGTCATGAGGCTGTTCAATATTGGAATTCAATCCCTTATTACAGAGAAATTTTCTTTAAGTCACATCAGATGGTTTTTTTAGTGCAGTAGATTAATTTCTGGTTTTGTCTTCTCCTTGTGTTCCACTCCTAGACAAACCAAGCAGTAATGTACTCCCAGCTTACAGTCCCACATTGAGATATCCCCCATGGCTGGGGGACACTTTGGAACATTTAAGTAATGCATGGAGCTAAGATACAGTTCTGCTTTCCTCCCTACATATTTATTTAGCTTCAGTTTATGAACATTTTGTGTGCATGTGGCAAACATTTCAGTTTGCTATTGAAGATGACCCCTCCATGGCAAAAATTACTCTGAGACTCTAGAATAACTTTCCTGTTTATATTGAAATTCATCAGCTAAAATAGTATCTTTCCGAGGAGTTTGCTGTTGCCTGCAGAAAAATCTGAGGCAGGAGACACCAAGCACTTTAAATCTGATCTGCATTCCAAACAGCCACCAAAATTTTCATTTCTCATCAGTCTTTGTCAGACATAAAAATACTTTTGCCATCAAAAGTAGTGGCACTCAATGCCCAGGTTGCCAGTTTTTAATGTCACTGAGATACTATCAGAAATGCCACTCCTGCTCAAGTTACATTAGTGCCTAACTCCACCAGAAATCCCACTGAGGTCAATTTGCCGGGAGCAAGCAGTACACTGATTCAGCAGTGGCAGGATTTGGCCTTCAGTGGTGGGTCTGAGCCTTATTATGAAAACTGAGTAAAAGACAGAGCATAATTTGACTTCTCTAGAAGCAGGTGAGAGAGTACCTAAGCTCAGGATGCCAGTACACTCTGCAGTTTTTTATTCCTAAAGGCACATGTTGTCTATTCCAGATTCTCTCTCCGCTATCTTGATCACAAAACCTGCTCCACTGGGGAAATAGCCAGGACAACTGCTTTCTTCTGGAGACCTCTCATCTAAACTGGCTATATGATCATATTAGTCTAATCAACTTCTTTCATAAAAATAATTTTAAAATACAGAAGACAAAAAGGCCTATGCAAAAGTGGTACTCTGTTTTCTCAGAGATGTTTCCTTCCCAGTAACACTATTCTCTCTCCTTGCAATCTCCTAGAACAGTGCTGGAGTCTCTATTAGATAGCAAGAAATTGAAAAAATTGAACTCCATAAGGACTTGTGGAGTGTGTAACAGAGTTGGAAAACACATCATAATTTTGAAGCCCGGGATTACATCATAAACCCTGGGCTATCTTTACTTGTTCTTTTCATAGGGTATACCTATCCATTGCTGTCCAGCATGGTGTTAAAAATGCTTGAGCTTCCTCCAAGACAGCCCATTTGTACAATGGGAATACGTTGACACGGGAATTAGCGCTTGGGAATTTCCTGAGTGTGTTGTTAAAGGGAACTTGTGTTTTTAAAAATAGTCTTTATAAATATCAGACTTCGTTTTTATTGAGCAGATGTGTGAATTCTTTGGTTCTTAGGCTGCTTCTGGAGCATGACGAAAACCATTTCTTGTATGTACATCTGATTTAACTATTGCTTCTGCTGCACTGCCAAACCAGGAGGGCATCCAGCATCACATTATTTAAAGGCTCCCTGGAACAAAAGCCACACATCCAGTTCATCTATTTTCTTCTAAAACCATGACCTTGGGTGAATGCCATTCTCACTTGTACTTTATCTCACGTGTCAGCATTTTACAGACATTTCCCTTCTGCCAGCTAATCTCCTATGTGGGCCTAATCCTGTCAAATTTAAGCATTATTTAGCCTTTTAAGACATTTACTGGTATCACACATTTTTTTCTGATGTAATTTTGAAGGGGGCTTAATGGTAATTTAGAATATGTTGCAGCTTATACTCCTGATAGTTGGTCTATTCCTGAGCTTGGATGCATAGGCACAGGCTGCTGAATACTCCTTGATACAGAAGAGCCTTCTCTCCATTCACACAGATGCCATTATGAGGGTGTTTCACTGGGAAAGATAGGACAGCTGTCACCTAGGACACCACCTATTGAAGCAAAGAGTAAGCAAGGTGTGTGATCCCTCACAGGGCTTCCACAAGTCATTATTAGTCCCTAGGCGCAAGGGAGTGGTTTTTTATTTGTGGGTTGTTTTGGGGATTTTTTGGTCAGTATTGCATGTTCTTTCAACATTTCAACATGAAGCATCTTTAAAGGAATCAATGATTTGTTACACACACACCCCCCACACACATACACACATGCCAGTCAGGAAAAGCAATTTATTGGAGAGACCAGCAGCCTGCAGCTCAATATGACAACCACATAGGGCTCAACCAACAGGTATGGGCACCACACCTGCCTGGGGGCTAGAAAGCATGCTGTGCAAACACAAACCCTGAGGAGGTTTTTCCTTCTGATAAAAGGAGATCTCCACGAGATCCACAGATCCTTAGAGGAACTTCCATCTCTTTCAGGGTGGCATCATCAGGTGCGTCCCTGGGAAGCTGCATTTTCTGCCGTGCAGCTCCAGGCAGTGCCCAAAGGCACAAGCGAGCCCGTGGACTTTTGGGACCGCAGTTGTCACGACGGCAGCTGGCAAGACAACTCCTACCCCGACTCAGTTTCACTTGTACCAGAAATCCTTACTGAAGTCAATAAGCTGAGTAAGGTCATCCCAGCTGCTTTGAGCGAGGGTTTGCAAAATTAGTTCTTTAAACAGCGAACAGAAGGGTTAAGCCCACGCTGCCTCTGCGCTGCTCAGAGGAGATGAGGCAATTTGCCAATTTTGCAGCCCTCAGTAAACTTGACAGAATTGTTTAGCTGGACAAATTGGGTGAATTATCTCTCACGCAGATGCTGTTGTGGCCTTTCCTTAGTTTGCTTATTCAGTCTTTCCTGTTTTTTACATCACCCTTATAATTTAACTTTGATAAGCACCTGTGATTTCTCACGCCTCCCCCTCCCCTATTACTCCTACCCCTAAGTCAGAAGGAGCAGGATGGAAGGAACAGTAAAAACCATGTGAGCTTGCCATGGCCATGCAGTGGGGATGCCCTCCTTCATCCTGTGGAAACTGAAGACTTTATCTGAAAATTAAACAGTCTTTATTCATCTTTATTGAGCATTTACACCAAGTGGCCTTTTGAAGCCAACCACAACAGTGCAAAGGTTGCACACAACCTATAATAATTTCATATTTGCTGCAGAAGCATGGGGGAAATGATATAATGCAAAGGGCACCACAATGCCAGCAAAGCAGTATTGGCATTTTTTTCAAAACCATGGGTTTGCCCTGTGAGAAGGTGTTTTTCTGACCTCACTGCTCAAATGACATTGATGTTGTTAACAAGTTGGACACTGACTTCAAACAGATTTTTTTTCTCTTTCCACCTACCAAAATTTTCACAAATGCTCAACTGTCATCCTGGAATTAAAAAGCAAATGTGCACAGGGAAAGCTGCATTAAATCCAGCATGATCCTACAAAATTCAATGGAATGGTGTCCTGTTTTCATGGGGGATGTCCTGAGCAGGGCTGTGATAGACGATCTTCTACTACCTGGAAGAAAAATGTCAACCTTTGCCTGTTGACAATATGTCGGAAAAGAAATGGATGTACTCACAGTAATGACATAGAAACACACTCACACATCACCTTAGGAGCCACTTCCATGTCTCTGCTCAAGGCTTGCCTGCTCAGGGAAGCTGGACTGCAGCGAGGATGACTTTTTTTCCTCAACAACTCCTTGTGGATGCTTGGATAACATATTTCTAGCATATTGCATTTTTTGTTAGAGATTAAAGGGCCCTGACCAGATCTTTCCTGTACATTCAGCTTTGGAGTCGCCAGATAGCTCTTTCCTGTGCAGTTTTACCCACCACAGTTTGAATCCAAGACTCAAGAGGGAGACTTTACATTCAGCCAACCCCCAGATTCCCAGGTAACCGTCCTCCTAAACTGAGGGTCCTCCTAACCTGTCTCTCTGTGACACCCATCATGATGCTGTAAGCAGTGCTGGGTCCATTCTGGAACTACTGGAGCTGTTTTCATCACCATCATATTAACTATGAAGGAACAACACAGGACATGTGACAACAGAATGGAAAACACTTAAAAAATAACAATAGGCAGAAACATCAGGTAGTTACAGCCAGAGGCTTAGTACTCAACGGAGTCATTATGGTGCTTCTCAACTAGCTGTAGCTGTGACAAGAATTAATGTATCTCAAAGGTAAAAACTATGGGGAGAGCTATAAAAGGACCAACAATGAGAAAACCATGACTAAGCATCAAACCCAAAATATACAGTATGAACAGAATATGTGGGGATCTCATAAAGGTTTTATAGCTACTTGTTTGGGAAGCTATACACCACCACCTCAGAAAAAGAGCAATAAAAGCGATCGATTGGATCATTCACATTAATGGAGAGAACACTTTCACCTGCAACTAAACTTTTCCTTCCTCATTCTGGAAATGGAAACAGGTCACAGTGTGGGAGTATATTCTTGCCTACTTTAGCCACCTTTACACAGTAAATACTAGTCACTTATTTTTTTTTCCACTTCTTATAGGTACCTGGAATATCTTAAGATCTTCCAGTGGTAGAGAGGAGGCCACCAAAATCAGAGGGGCTGGTGGGCTGTGTGCCACCATCCGGCAGTGTTACAAGATCTCCTGCCTGCTCTTTTATCCAAAGAGATATAAAGTGGTTCACTGCATGCCTCCCTCACTGACTCCTTCAGCATCCTCTGACAGTATCAGGGTTTCTCTGTATTTACATTGCCAGAAGAAACAACATAGGAGTTCTGTTTAGGGAGTGAGAACTGTCTCAGCCTCTTTGCTGAGGCAGTAAAGTAGCACATAGCCCTTACTGGTGAAAATCAATTTGGCTTCGAAGCGGTAGTTTGGATTCGACACCAGGCCTGCCCACAGGAGGATATTTGCAGGCATAAATCTGGAGTAGCCAGTGCACTCCCAATTCACACCAGACGAGCACTATGGCAGCATTACATTTTTCAAACTTAATACCCTACTTAACATTCTTCATGCAGTTATAGATATCTGAAAGTATTTGCAAATTTCTTCTGGCTGGAAAAAGAGTGTGGAGGACAGAAAGTAAGGAACATTTACAACTTTTTTTTTTTTCCCTTAAAATGGTGATACAAATGAAAAACAGCATTTTGAAATATTTGAAACTGCATTTAGGTAAATTGAGTGCAGTGGAGTAGGGTGTCCCCTGAGTACCCAGACCCCTGAGGCAGCAGTTAGGGGCGGGGGGGCAGAATGAAGTCCCTGTAATTCTAAGAGAGATGGTGAGGGACTTGCTCCAAAACCTTGACATAAACAAATCTGTGGGCCCAGATGGGATTCACCCGAGGATTCTGAGGGAGCTTTCCATCATCTACCAACAGTCCTGGCAAACTGGGAAGGTCCCAGCTGACTGGCATCTAGCAAATGTGACGCCCATCCACAAGAAGGGTCGGAAGGATGATCCAGGGAACTACAAGCCTCAGTGCCTCGGAAGGTGATGGAACAGATCATCCTGACTGTCATTATGCAGCACATGAAGGAAGACCAGGTGATCAGGCCCAGCCAGCACGGGTTCCTGAGG
>BJBW01010290.1:1249-50734 GCA_004320125.1 Scolopax mira
GACTAGATGATCTCTAGAGGTCCCTTCCAACTCTAAAACTCAGTGAAAAAATTCAGTGAAATTTGTCTAATTCAGAAATAATTTCCCTGCATCCCCTCCTCTCTCCCAATTAAAATCCAAACATCAGTAACTTTAACAGAGAGGAAAATGTAATGTATTTTTGCTTAAAATGATTTTTAGTATTCTTTAAAACTCTCATGCATAACTAGATTTGATGTCTGTAAGGCAATACATGGAATATTTTGTAAAGCTTCAGCTGGGACTGTTTGTTATGGGTGTTTTAATCACTGCTATACACACACTTTTCTGTAACAGAGTTCTGATTAAAAACTCTAAGTTTTCTAATCCCTTTTCGTGGTTACTTCCTTCATTTTTGGCCAGTGATGTTCAGTCTCTCAAAGAAGCTTTCTGTTCACAGAAGGATTGATACAAAATGATTGTCAATTGATCCTCCCCCCCCCCCCCCCCCCCCCCCCCCCCCCCCNNGATTTTTAATTGTTCCCCCCCCCCCCCCCCCCCGTTCATTTTACCATTGATTTTAAAGGCCTTCAGATTAGGAGAGGAACATACATTTGTTATTTTCAAGGTATTATAGTAGGTCATTTTATGACTTCAGAAGTTTTCAGTCTGATATTTAAGCATCTCCCTGTAAACTTTATTGTGGTCCTGAACTAAGTGTTCCTAAACATGTCAGCTAACTCTTCCTTTGAAGATTCTCTTGTTTTAGTATAACCTGAAGGACATTTGATTTATATTTCGTTTTATTTCTCTCCCTCTCTCTCTTTTTTTTTTTTTTTAAGGGAGTAGGACAGAAGGAAGAAATTTTGTAGTTATTTTAGTGTATCTGGTTATGTGCAGCTTTTATGGTAGTACTTGTCGAATGTTGTCTCTGCATATAACAAGCCTGAGTTGCAAAGTAGATGCCTATTTGTGAAATCACGTTTTCCTGATGTATTCTTTTTATAGCATTGGATATTTTGGCTTAAAGTTGACCCATTTCTTTTTAACCTTAATTTTATAAAATAATTTTTATAACGTTTGAAAGAGTTTCCTATTTCCCTTTTTGTTTCTTAATAGGATAGCGGAGATTATCCACTAACTATGGCTGGTCCCCAGTGGAAGAAGTTCAAATCCAGTTTTTGTGAGTTCATTGGAGTACTCGTCCGGCAATGTCAATATAGCATCATATATGATGAATATATGATGGATACTGTCATTTCACTGCTTACGGGGCTGTCAGACTCACAAGTCAGAGCATTTCGGCACACTAGCACACTGGCAGGTCAGTGAATTATACTTATCTGTGTATTGCTTCCATTTTATGCTTTGTGTTGCACAGGAAAGAATTGTTCTGGTTGAACTTGATATTCGACATTCAAGTTGTGTTTCATTGTGTGATGCATTTCTTGTCTAATGCGACTCGGTTTGGTACAGCTTTCTTGTCGTCTTTAGTTTTTGATTACCACACTATTTCGAAAACCACACTATTTTAAAGCATTCTTTACTAGCTGTCTTAATTTTGGTGAGCTTTAAGTCTTGTAGAAAAAATAAATAGAAACTTTTCAGTTGATTCTACAAGTTTGTCCTTGGTCATAGTAAGGCATAATAATTATGTTTTGTATAAAGTCAAATGAATAGTATTTTAGATTGGATGTAATTTTTACTACAAATTTAAATTGTGCTGGATATAGAGGCCATGACACAATGTAATTGAAAGAAGCATTTCCATTCTTTGCGTTAAAAATACTTTTAAAGAATGCTTCATCAGTGATACAGTTACTAAATTTCTCTATGGTTTTAAGTAACTGTCCTTTTTATGGAAGTTTTTCTCTTGCATCCCTCCCCACCCCCAATGTTAAATTGCAAAGAAATCCCTTGTGATTTAACTATGGAGTGTTTTAAATAAGGACATCATCATATGGATAAAGGATAAGCTTCTTGGATAAGGAAGTCCTAAACTTGTGTTGATTAATGAAGAAGGGTCTCAGATGGCATTGTGCAGCACTCCACTTATGTAAGGCTTACTGCAGTTTTACTCTGAACAAGATTAATTTAGGCTGTACATGAAACTGAGTTTTTGCCACACTGGAAATAGTTGTTGTTACTCACTAGAACTGGCTGATTTTGAGCTAGCTTCAGTTCTGACTAGCTGATCAGTTGTTTGATTTCATTGATCATCTCGCTTGTATGTACATCAGCACGCTGTGTGTTGGGCAGCTGCTGTGGGACTCCTGCAGCATTAGTTCAGGAGAATATACTGTTCTGCTGTATCATCAGATTGACTGTTGTACCACATGACTAATACAAATTTTAGTTCTTAAGAAACAAGTTTACTTTTTTTAGTTTGAGTTGCACCTGAATTAAAGTTGTAGAAGTTGCCTTGTTGCATGTAATTTTGAGTGACAGAAATAATGTTTTTCAGTAGTCTGTTTGTATTTGCTCATATCAGTAGGAGATCCTGTTGATTTTGTGTAATTACTTGTGCTTTTCATACAAGATTTCAGTTTGTGTTCTTGCAGATTGTGTTTTATATGGGATAGAGACAGCCAACAAAACCACTGTATCCGTATTTACTCTTTATTTGCAGTCATTTTGACTTACATGATTAGCTCAGACTTGTTCTTTTCATGTTGATATCCTTGGAGATCACGGTGTGTGACGATATTTCAGTTTATCTGCATGTCTTTATGCGTTAATCATCAAGTTTATGCTGGTGATACATGCTTAATAATGTTCTGTGTCTGTTCTGCCAATGCAAGCCCTTTCATGCCTCGTTGCTACAAAAGGTCATAAGAAAAGCAAGGATACTATTGACCACCTTGTGGTTTCTGGAGTAGGCATTCTTGTCTGCACCTGTTTTAAAAGCATTGATTCAGAAATTAAAGCATGCAAAAAATCCCACCCAAGTGGATGTTACGTTTTGGTCATGTCTCTGGCTTCTACTTGGCTAAGGTCCTTTTTCTGCTTCTCAAATAAAGGAACATTTAAAGGAAGCTATCCCTCATTAAAATTAAATTGAGGGGAAAAAGATGTGGTGTCATTGGTTGCCTAAGATATTTTCTTTTGAAGAAAGAAACTTCTCGCATATTTGAGGTTGAGTGATTTGGTGATATCAGTCTAATAACGATTCTAATAATGGAATCTCTTTAATATTTTCTGAACTTAATTTATAAATCTTACATTCCACCTTCATTTTTTTGGGGAAGCATCTCAATTCAACAAGAATGCTTACAGTACTAAAAACTTGACAGAAAGAAAAGGAAAAAAAAAAAGTTGTGTTTTATCTTTTGTGTTGATAAGTAATAATGCAGTGCTTAGTAAAACACTGCTAAAGTTTGAGTATGTAGAAACTTGTGAATATAGTTTCCTAAGTACAGAAAGGGTTGACAGAAGGAGGTGGCAAGACATTTGTTTGTGACTTTTCTTGTATTATGTAACCTTTTAATTAATCCTTATTCTTTTCACTTCTTTGTAGCCATGAAGCTGATGACTGCTTTAGTGAATGTGGCATTAAATCTTAGTATTAACATGGACAATACACAACGGCAGTATGAAGCAGAGCGAAATAAAATAATTGGGAAACGAGCTAATGATAGGCTGGAACTCTTACTACAGAAAAGAAAGGAGGTTAGTGCAACTCTCTGTAGCTGGTTTGTGTACGATGAGTTGATAAATGACAATTAATAATCTTGTTCTATAATTTGTTTTCTTGAAAAGGTAGATACTCTAGTCCATCTGTTTCATTCTTTAAATTGGTCATGTTTAATGTTTGAAAAAATTAATTACTGGTTTTCTGTAAAGAGGTAAATTTTCAGATAGTGCCATCTTAATAAAGTTAGGAACAGAGACTGCAGTCAGTTATTTATTTGCTGTATTTCTTGACTAGTTTCTTTAAACAGAGCTCAAATATGTAACAAAAATTACCAACCATTAACTGTTTTTTGGTGTCTGGAGGAAAACCCCATGATAGTGGGGCAAAATGCAGTTTTTATAATGTCAATACTGATCTCAGCAGAAAGTGTGTTTAACGGCTTTAGATAAGGGCTTTTTTTCTTCCACAGAAAACACTTTCAAAATTGAAAATGCAATCTCCTTATCTTTTCTTTCTTTTTGTGTAAAAGGGACTTGCTGATTCATTGCTGACAGTGCTGTTGTTGAAAGCCCTAGTTCATTCAGATTTAAGTTTTTTTGGTAGGAGAACTGTTGTTTTGGGCTTTTTTTTATTTTAGACATTAGAAATAACATTCTTCTGACCAAAAGAAACATCTCACCTTTGCTCTTCAACGTCTGTGCTTTTACCTCTTAGTGGTTCTACTTTCTTGACAATTAAAATGAACTATCAACTTTGTTTTCTGTTCATCTCACAAAGATCTTGTAGTTTGAGACTGATCCATTAAATGTAGTTGTGCTGGATGCATGTGCAGCCCCAATCCTATTACAGGTAATAGATAGATACACAGAAGAGGCAGTGATGTGAGAATCAAGACTTCCCAATCTAAGTTGCTCTTATGTATAATTAGCTTTTAGGATTTCTTACCAGCTTTTCCTGTTTTGATTTTCTGTTTTTCTTGTACTAAATGACAGTTAACTTCAGAGTAACATTCAGTTGTTTGTTTGATTTCTGGTTTTGTTTCATTTATAACTCAGCCTTATCCAGTACTAAAATTCACTTTAATCACAGATTCTTTTTGATTTGAATATTTGCTTCTTATTTTTGGTTTAATTTTTGCTTCTTTTTGCCTTTTGATATTTTGTATATTTTTCTGCCCTCCTCCCACTTTGGAGGCTGCTGTGGGCAAGTGTTTGTTCAGAATATTTTAAGTATTTTGCTTTTAGTCCTTTTCTCCTGCTGCTTAGTCTTTTTCTTCTTAGGTACTTCCTTAAAGTGTTGTGTTTTGTTTTGGTTTTTTTTTTAATTTCTTCTAAAAATTCCTAAATCTTGAAATGAAAATTGTTCATTCTTCCTGGTTTTCTAAACTTCTTTAGGAGAGGTCCTTTTTCTTTTTGTTTTTGTATCCATTCCCTTGTGTGCGTGCGCACACCCATCTGGCTGGTATCTATGGTGGTTTCTTTGTGGGATTTTTTGGGTGCATTGGGGGGAAATGGTGTGGTCCTTGGCTATTCTCAGGAACATTGTTGTAATTTGTCGTACCTTTATAGGTCAAACTGCAGAAAGAATATGCTTGTTTGCTGACAATATTTAGTTATTTTGAAATCTTTTAACCAACTTTCTTGTGCTTTCAAAGCAAATTCAATTTTCTGTGTAAAACAATGCATGTACCATTTCTCTGCTCATTTGCATGAGCATGAGCTCTTGCTTTTATGTTGCTACTCTGAGGCTGGATTGGTCTCATCCATGATTTTTCAGCTCCATATTCTTAAGTTAATTTTTTTTTCTGCAATACTGTACTTAGTTTCTGCATTTTTTTTCTCTAATTAAGTAATGAATGAAGAGGAAGGAGGTGTTCAATACAGAGTATAAGCTGCTCATGTAGCCATTTGCAAAGTTCTTCATCTTGATCTTGTCTTTTTAGATTACAAATTCTATAGTGTACAGAAGAAACTGTTTATAATGCAGCTCACATGATTTGGGTTTTGCTCTAATAATACTTGTCGATAAAAATAGAGTAAGTATATTAAAAATTGGGCTGGACGTTAGGCTTAAAAGTTATTAGAAAATTGACTCAATTTTTTTTTATAAATAACCTAAGAAGGACCTTGCAGAAACCCAAGATGTCTTTGTTACAGTTGAAGAGAAGTTCTCCAGTGGTCAAAATCACTAAAATTTGTATGCTGTGGTAGATACAGTTCCTTAAATAATAGCATATTGTACTGTGAAACGGATTTGTGAATGTTTCAGGAAAGGATTTCCTGACCACACTTGCAAATGTTAATTTAGTTTGTCTGACATCAGCACCATCGGACTATAAAAGTGTTGCTCACTGTTGGTGTACTCTGTTCATTCTTTCAGCTTCAGGAAAATCAGGATGAAATAGAAAACATGATGAATGCAATATTTAAAGGTGTTTTTGTGCATAGATATCGGTAAGTTTCTTTTAGTAAGTAATTTGTAGTTCTGTTAATTTATTTTGGAAGCCGGTGATGGTGATAAGCTACTTCTAGTTATTCTTCTGTTTAATCCTGTTTTCCCATACTTCTTTCCACAGAGATGCAATTGCTGAAATAAGAGCTATCTGTATTGAAGAGATTGGAATATGGATGAAGATGTACAGTGACGCCTTTCTCAATGACAGCTACTTAAAATATGTAGGGTGGACTATGCATGATAAGGTAACCTGCACTGAGGAAAAGGAGCAGGATCATAAACCATAACGTTTTCTGCTGTTGATTGTGCCAGATCAGGTTCTGATCTCTTAACAGCTTTGATCAGTCACTGCTTTTGCTATAACTCAGAAGCACTGGCGTTTCAGAATATACATAAAATAGACTTGAATCTTTGGAGAGGTTTTAGAGGTTATATATAGATTTTTAAGGAACCATTATTTGTAAGGAAATGTTGGGGTTTTTTCTATGTATTGTTGATACAGACTTCTGCTTTATAATACATAACTTTTTAAAATTAATGGATTTCACATGAAATAATCCAGTCGTAGCAAAACACAGGAATCGTTAGGCTCTAAGTTAAGAAACCTTTTCGTGTTCTCAATTGGTTGTAAAAAGTTTGGGAAGGGTCCCCTTTTCTGCTGAGGAGTGCCTCAAGCTGTTACTTAGCAGCTACCGGCTAGAGATTGTTCTCTGCTTGAATGGTCAAGTTTACAAATACTCCTTGATTCATTGTTGAGTCAGCATATTGTCTCAGTTCTGGCATTGGAGACTCCAAGCTATTGAATTTGAAGTGAAACAAATGAGGGATGATCACTTGTGCTATAATGGTCAAGGACTTGGTATCAAAACCCAGTAACTTCTGGCAGTGAGATGATAAGAAACTGTGTGAATAGTTGTCCTAGACAACTAGTTGTCTTGCTGTCCTAGAAGTTTGAAAAGTATTTCTGTATCTTATCCTTGAAACATATTCTCTGCTACAGTAGATCTTGTACTTCAGGAGGATTATTTCTGTATCTACTTGGTAGTTCTGATCTAACCAGAGGTAGTCGTTAACAATACAGATGCTGCCAGTTCTTATTTAAGTGGAAGGAAACAAATAGAAAGCTACTTGAGAAATATCATCAGCATTTAGAGTACATCTTTAAAGAATGAAACAAGTGGGTTTTGACTTACAGATACTAACTGCAGTAAGACATTGTGGGGAGGGGTTGTGCTTTGGGGTATGTTTCCCCTTTATTGGCTTGTCACCAACAAGGACATATTCTTATGTCATTAACAGGATTATTGATATGGTATCTTGACAATATTTATTCTTTGTCTCCGAGTTAATTAGGACTACAGAAGAAACTTGTATTGTGTGATTTGAATATCACATCTATATCCTATACTTGACTTTTAATCCAATTCTTAATTTTATTTTAGCAAGGGGAAGTAAGACTCAAATGCCTAACTGCTTTGCAAGGGCTTTACTATAATAAAGAGCTTAACTCCAAATTGGAACTCTTCACCAGTCGGTTCAAGGTTAGTGTAACTTCATTTTTTAAAGTATGTATTAATTTTTTCAAGTTGCATTAGACTTCTCTTTGACAATACTTTATTTTGTGTTTTTAGGATAGAATTGTGTCTATGACTCTTGACAAAGAATATGATGTTGCAGTTCAAGCAATAAAATTACTCACTCTTGTTTTACAGTAAGTACATGTATATCTCCTTATCTGACCTAAAACAAATATTAAAACTTGGAAGTGTTTTTCCTACCTGTGAGTGAGGACAGCAGCTTGACAGAATTTAGAGAATCCAAAGTCTATAGAAATGTCTACGCATCCTACACGCAAAGTGGAATTTCAAAAGTAATCTGCCTAGAACAGTGCTGTTACTTACCAGAGTTACGTAAGCGTAAAGGCTAGAAACTTAGAATTCAACATCCATAATTTGAAACTATTGTGCAATATTTGAACTGAAGAAATCTAGGATGTACTGAACATTACACAGTATTTAAGCATAACCTACCAAATACTCATGCTTTATCAGCAATTTTTTGTGGGGAAGCTTTGGAACTAAGCTATCTTGTTTTGGGTTTTAGAATAATAAATTGAAGCAAAAGGTTTACATGCTCCTTCATTTCCATCTGCTTCATTAGAGTTCATACTCTATTGACTTAGCTTATTTTTTGTTTTTATCTTTTTCTTTTCATCCCCACCCCTAGGAGTAGTGAAGAAGTTCTGACTGCAGAAGACTGTGAAAATGTCTACCATCTGGTTTATTCAGCTCATCGGCCAGTGGCAGTTGCCGCAGGGGAATTTCTTTATAAAAAGTAAGATGGAGAAATTATTCTTAACTTCTTATTCCTTTAGATTTTAGTGTGTGCGTTAATACTAGGCTTCTCATTAGTTTTAATTAAGAAAAGGAAAAACTGAATAATGAAGTGATCTTCTCTCTCTTGAAGAGAAAACTTACAGAAAATGTGGTACTATGGTAGTTTTTGAACTGGTTGTAGTTTTTCTGAATGGGAAATAGAGAGTAATTTTGAAGGCTGTGCTTTAAAAGCCTGTACCTACAGATAATATAATAAAAACATTTATTTGGCTTATCCTTTCCCATTCCAGCGTTACGGGAAACAACTGAAATACTCATGTAGCTTAGTACCTGAAACTTGTGCTTGCAGAATAATGAGTATTTTCCCATTTGTAGTTCTATCCCCCACCAAAATTGGCTCATGTGGCAAGCTCATAAAGTATTTTTCTCTTTGGGGTAGGAGGGGAGTTTGATAAAGAGCAGCATGCTAAAGAGGAGCATGGGATCTCAAGCACCTGTAATTATCATTTATGGCTGTGAAGTACTTTGTTAAGATTATACATTCCACTGGAGACAGTCATTGTAATACTAATTCAGCATATATGAAATTTATCAAATGATACTTGTCCCAAATTACTTCCTTTCAAAATAAATTTTGGAGCCAAGCAGCAAGGTATTACGGGTATATCTGTGAAAAAACAGTATCTTACATGAATTGACTGGCAAAGGCAATGAAAAAGAAACCTGTCCTGAAATAATTTTTCTTTTAGGCTTTTCAGCCGCAGAGATCCTGAAGATGATGGAATACTCAAAAGAAGGGGAAGACAAAGTCCAAATGCTAATCTTGTGAAGACATTAGTATTTTTCTTTTTGGAAAGTGAAGTAAGTTGAGTTTCATGAACATCCTTGTTTTTGTAGTGTGTGCTTTGTTTTGTTGCTTTTAGGTGTTGTGGGCTTTTTAATTACTGGTTTTTAATTTAGTTTGTTGTTGTTTTTCTTTTCTCTCACTCATTGGTTGACAACAATGATTCTGGTGTTTCTACTACTTGAGCAACTTGGGGGTCAAAAACTGTTTTGTGTGGTTTTATTTGAAGGATGTGTCCAGTACAGAGTATTGAGACAGGCTGTGAGCTCTACTCTGACGAATATTCCTCCATCATTCTTCATGCTAATACACAGGTGGACATAATTTGTGATTTGAGAGATTTTTAAGATGGAAGGGGAAAAAAAATCTCCCCACAACCACTGCCCCCTGACCCTCACGTTCTGACAAAACTTGTAGCATACTCTTTGGAGCAGTTGGAATCAATTAATCCTATTAAGTTAACTGGGGTATAAAGGCTGCTGTCGAGCTTGCAAATTTTCTCTTGTCTTTTTTTTGCTACAGACAAGACCCAAGAGAGAAAAATACCCTGTATTATAGCGAGTTTGGTAATGAACTTTATTGCTGATAAAGAAAAATATTTAATCTGTTCTCATTTTAGTTGCATGAACATGCTGCTTATCTTGTGGACAGCATGTGGGACTGTGCAACAGACCTCTTGAAGGACTGGGAATGTATGAACAGTCTTCTGTTGGAGGAGCCTCTCAATGGAGAAGAACGTAAGAGACTTTTGTAGATCTGTATATTGCTAGTTTCTGCTAGTCTTGATGTATAAGGAAATAAGATGTTTACATTTATGAGTGTCCATATATTCTCTATTTTTGCATCGCTATAATAAATCACTAATACTAGGGATAATAAATGTGAGGAAAAGCTGAAAGAAATCACTTCAGGTATGGAAGTGAGACGTAGAAGAACAATAATGGGAAGAAAAGGGGGAGAAAAGAGCGGGAATAAGCACACAGTGTCCAGTATCCTATTGTTCCACAGGTTCAGCCTGCTCTTCTGACAGTAGAGAAACTAAGTAACTTGTGAAATGTGTTCATTTATTGAGTGTTAAAACTACCCTATATAAAAGTACTGTCGTTTCCTTAATGACAGTAAAGCCAAACAACCCCCTGGCATAATTCTGTAATTCATGGGTCCTATTAAATTGACCTCTGAAAAATGAAAAGGAACTAGCATGATTATAAAACTTGGTATTTGTTTCATCCTATCTTGTGAGTCATCCAGTGATATTCCCTGAATTTTAAATATTTTCTTGCGTTGTTTTGTAAGATGCTTATCTTTTCTATTCCCTGTCCCACCCCTGGCCTAGATGCCTTTCTTTTCTTCTTTCAGCAAATAAACGTGTTTTGATCCTTATATACTAATACTTGTGAAAATGAAAAATCAAGCTCTGTATAAACATCTGTTTCTTAAATTTCAGCTTTAACGGATAGACAGGAAAGTGCACTGATTGAAATAATGCTTTGTACAATTCGGCAAGCGGCTGAATGTCATCCTCCGGTGGGAAGAGGAACAGGGAAGAGGGTAAGAAGCAAAAAGCTACTCATTTAGGGAATGGCTTTTTGGGGATAGTGTGGGAAGAAAAAATAGGTTCTAGGCTGTTGCTGGGACTGAATTCCGAATTTCAGCTCTGGTCTCCACAGCCTACCCCAGCTATTTCACTTTTTGAGGACTTAATGAAACCTTGCACCAAAACTTTTAGTTGTAAAATCTGTACAATATCAATATTTTTAGGTGCTGACAGCAAAGGAAAAGAAAACACAGTTGGATGACAGGACAAAAATTACTGAACTATTTGCAGTGGCACTTCCTCAGTTGCTAGCAAAGGTAGGTTTAATTCCATTTCATGCTGATGGACTGCTGTTAAATGTTAACAAGTAGAGTTTCTTGTGATTATCTGATTAGCTTGCACAAATCTTCATTTTTTTCTTATTAGTCTTTACTAATATTTGATTGTTCTGTAACGAATTGTGTTGTTGTCCAAGACTTTTTCATTTAAACTTTTTCCTTGTCAATTTTACAGTATTCGGTAGATGCAGAAAAAGTCACCAACTTATTGCAGTTGCCACAGTACTTTGATTTGGAGATTTATACAACAGGGCGATTAGAAAAGGTAAGGTGACATTCAGTAACACTTAACACAAAAGGAGAAAAAACAGAATTTAGACTTAGTCAGCGGAATTTCAGTCACCGCTGTAGGTCTGTTTTTCCTTGTGTGAGATGTTATTTATTGTAACCTTTATTGAGAATTGGATTTCAGAGTTATGACTGGCTGCTGGCTTTAGAGATAAAGAAGGTTAGTTTTCTGAGGCCTGTCTGATTAGTTTTAACAGAAAATCTTGCCAGTTAGATTAACTTTATGAGAACATTTATTGTTGGGTTATGGTCACATTTGAGGTATGCAGCCTAGCAGATATAAAAAGCTTGTAGAAACAGCTTGATAAGTGATAAGTTTTCTTCTTCTGATCACTGAAACTAATAAACTGCTATCTTCATTGCACGAAAGGATGAAAACTACCATATCACAAATTATGTAGTTAATGGTCTCATTTTATTTGCTGTGGTGATGAAGTTGGTGTAAGCTGTTCTCATCTGTTTTCTCTTTCTCAGATCCACTGTTTTGTTGTATTGTCGAGCAGGTAGCTGAAAATCATGAGGGTCAAAAAAGTAATAAAATGTTTAGTTGACAGCATAGGGTAGCAGTGTAGCACAGAGCAGCAGTGAGCAGCTGGGAGTGAAGGGAGGCCTATAAGAACAACCAAACTTGGTTTCCGTGCTGACACTTGAGTGTTATGAAATGGAATCTTCAATTTTACAGTGTTTAAGACCATGTGTAAATGCTTGTGTGAAATAAATGCTTCCATGTTGTTCAGTTGTCATTGCAAATTCAAGTGTTAGGTAAAACCATACAGACAATTACAAATTTTTAATGGCATTTCAAATGCATGGAATCTCTAGCCTTTGTCAAGATCCTACTTCATTTTTGCTAGATAGGCTTTTAATTTACTACAGGAGCTTCACTGGCTTTATAGAAGTGTTTTGTGTTATGTATTTCATATCGTACTTACAAATGTAATAAACCCGAAGAAATTTAAAAAGATAAATTCTATTTATTAAAAGTGTGTGCATAGTATGTGTATATATAAATACATAATTTTTTTTCCCCCCACACCTCATCTCGTAGCATTTGGATGCCTTACTGCGACAAATCCGGGATATTGTGGAGAAGCACACAGACATAGATGTTTTGGAAGCCTGCTCAAAAACATACCACGCTCTCTGTAATGAAGAATTCACAATCTTTAACAGGGTTGACATTGCAAGAAGTCAGTTAATAGATGAATTGGCAGACAAGTTTAATCGACTTCTTGAAGACTTTCTGCAAGAGGTAATTTAACATGCAAGATCAACTTTTTCTGCCCCTGTAAATATTTCCAGTATGTTTTTCTGCCTTTCTAAGCAAGTCAGTAAGTCAGAGATGGGAACCTTCCCTCTGACTTTCAAAACTGTTAAGCACAATAATACAACAGTGTTATTGTGATTATGTGAATTCAGGCTATTCTTCTGTATTAGGACAGTGGGTCTTTTAATCTTCTCTTAACAAGTGTCTTTTGGGTAAGTTTCAGATAAACTATGAAATTATGTAAATGTTTCACCTTTAGGTTTTGAATCTCATGTTTTTGAGATGTGGTTTCGTAATTCCTCTAGGATTCTCCTCAGATACACTAGTGTTGCCTGTGATTGCATGTTGTTGCTGTTAAATTTTTAAGAAATCCCTTCCCTCCCTTCCTTGACTGCAAACAGATGCAGTTAATCGCTTAAAAAACCACTTTGTTTCCACACTGTACTAATCTGAAGAGTGAGAATTTTCTGATACAGTATTTAATTTCATTTTGTGGGGTCTCTGACATTCAGACAAAACTTGTTTCTCCTCATCTGTGATAAGGAGCTTGGGAGGTGTCTTTTTGACAACTTCATTCTTCACTTCTTAGATACACACTTTCTTTAACAAGCTTGGCTCCTCTTCCTCTGGCTTTTTTGTCCTGAAGTAGGATTCCTGTCTAGAAACTGTAGACATATTGGGCTATGTAAGAAATGTGCCTAATAATCCATTTATTTCCCGCTTTGTGAGAAAAAGAGAAGTAACGCAAGGAAATGTCAGATAGTTGGCTTGAAGGAAAACGGCCAATACTCTGGTGGTGAAATCCTCAGTGCTTTGATAAGGTTGTGCAGTTACAGAACAGTAAAATGCACGGCATCTCTGGGACTGAGGAGAAGTTTCTGTGACCTTTGATAATTTTTCCTATATACTTAAATAGTGCATTTTGGACCCTTTTTTTTTACCCCTTTTATTTCTCCAAAAGAAAGTTTGTCAGGAAAATTAAAACAAAACATTTTGCTCAAAGATGTTTTTCAGTGATTAAGAATGAGGTACTGACCTGTGGCCCATCTAGTCCAGTATCTATTGTCTGACAGTGGCCTCTGCTGGATTCTTCAGAGAAAATTGAAGCACCTACATAATACAATGTATTATGCTATCCTAGGCATTCCTTTCTCTTCCCCCCCCTTCTCCCTCCTCCCCTCTCTCCTTCCCTGTTTCTCCTTCTGCTGTTGACTATTTCTTATATGAACTACTACCTTCTCTTTCAAACTCTTTAACTCTTCTAAAACCAAATGTATTATTGATAAATAACTAATATGCAGTTGTTGTGATTTTGGGCTGCGTTTTTTTTATTTATTTGGTTGTTGTGGACTGGGTTGGGGGTGGTGGGCTTTGGGTTGATTTTTGGGGTTTTTTTTGTGTTTTTTTTTTTTTTTTTTGTTAAAATAGTCTTAAGTTCCCTAGTTTGCTTATATATTACTTGGGATATCTTACTATATGATTATTAAATAGGGGGAGGAGCCTGATGAAGATGATGCATATCAAGTCTTGTCCACACTGAAGAGAATCACTGCTTTTCACAAGTAAGTAGGCTTCTGTAAACATCTGTCAGGGTTTGTGGTGTCTGTGGGCGTTGTTTTTGTTTGTTTTTATGGATTATGGAAGTTTTTAGTGTTCAGTGTGAATGATTGAGTTGTGCAGAATAGGACGCATTTTGAATAGATGAAGAAAAAATATACAAAACAAATATTTTGGGGTGTTTCGCTGTGGTGGGTTTTGTTTGTTGAGTCTTGGGGTGCACTTGTGGGGAATTTTTTGGTTTTTAGACTAGTTAAGCTTTTTTTAAAATTGTTAACACCAGATTGCAGAAATGGTGTTAGTTAAGTTACATCTTTGCTTCATTTCTAATGCTTCTAGTGCTCATGACCTATCAAGATGGGACTTGTTTGGCTGCAACTACAAGTTATTGAAAACTGGCATTGAAAATGGAGACATGCCAGAACAGGTCTGTAGTTTAGATGTGTTCTTTAGGTATAACAGTAAGTAGCTTCTCTTGCTGTCCTCTGTTGGCCTTTGTCATCTAACGTGTTTTTTTCCCTTTGATTTCAGATTGTTATTCATGCACTGCAGTGTACTCATTATGTAATCCTTTGGCAGCTAGCAAAAATTACTGAAAGCAGTTCCACAAAGGTATGCCTTGTTCCACTTGTATTAGTAAATAAACATTTGTACATACCCGTAGTGTCATCAAGTGGGAACTGTCATGGAATTAATTTAGGCTAAGAGTTTTTTGGTGTGTGGTTTTTGGTTTTTTTTGGTTTTGTTTTTGTTTTTTTTAAATACCAATGTCTGCCTAAATCTACACTTCTAATAATTTCTTTAGTAGTCATAATTTTAGTAGCGGAAAGCTTGAGACTTTTAAACCTAGTACTTCTCTAAATTGTTACATTTTTATTATTTAGATACAGGTATGTTTAATTTGACAGAATTTTAAAGCAATTGTAGTAAACAAATGCAATAACTATTAGTCTGGCACAGCAGCAATGCTAAGAAGGGGTAAAATACCAATTATAAAAACCAGTGTAGTCAGTCTTACCACTCAAGTAAGTGGTGTTTGAATTTGTTTGTGAACCATGAAGTGTCATTGATATGCAAGATACAAGAACTTGCACATGTTCGCAGTGTTCTTATTGCTTGTTGTATGTTGCAATCATATTTGATCTTCTTCAGTCTTTTAAGTGTGTTGTTAAATAAAGACATGAAAAGGTAAAGTTAAATTTCAAACTGTCTCAGGGAATAAGAGGGCCTGTTCCGGTTCTGTGTATAGTAACTGTGAAGGGCAAAGCTCTGGCAAATGTCATCTTTCTAATTTCACTTCTTGAAAAATCTTGGAGGGGAGGATTAAGGTTTCTTATATCCACTGGATGGCATTGCTTAAAGAGGATGATTAGTGGTTTACTTGGTCTAACACAAAGTGGTGTTTGAAAAGTTAGACAGTTTAGTATGGAGTTCATAAGTGCTGAAAGATTTTGATGATTTCTTTAACTGAAAAAAAAAGTTATCAAGCATACCTTTTCTGGAAGCCTTCTACAGTATTGTAAGAAGGGTATATCTTGTGCTCTTTCAAGCTGGAAATTTTTACTGCACTTCTTTATTGCAGTTGCTGATAACACATCCTTTATTTATGGCAGAGATGAAATAAGTACATTCTTCAATTTTTTAAAATATTGTTGCCATATTTTAATTAAGAAAAAAAGTTCTAGGCATCTCATAATTTACTATGGAGGAAACAAAGGGAGTTCACATGAATAATTTATAATTAATAAATTATAATTTGTAATGAATAAACAGTATTCGAATGCACTTATTTTATTGTTGAGGATGTATAAGTTGGTTTTTTTTTTCTCTATTTTTTGGTTGTGATAGTATGAGTTTCTGGTAGATACAGGAGTGAAGAAACATGTTAGGTAACTTGTACCAATGTTTTTTTTATAACAGGTTTGTGAGATCATGGTGGTTTGTTTTTTTGTTTTTGTTTTTTTTTTCATATAATGTTAAGACTTCATTAGTCAAATGAATAATTGCAGCCTTACTGATGCAGTAATCGCAGTCTGAAGGTACACTGCCTGGCTATCTATTTTACCGTGTGGGTATTAATGGCTTTTAACATTTCTGAACCCAAAAATACCAGATATGAAGTGGATACATTGATTGTTGAGAACCATTTATGCGAGTGAAGGATTTGGAGGCTTTGTTAGCCTCTTAGCTTATTCTTTAAAGGGTAAACAGCAGTTTGAGTTTTTTTGTAATAGTGATTAAAGCTTTATCACAAGGCTGATGGCAGAAGCTGAGCTAAATAGTGAAAAGTTAGGTCAGAAATGAAGATTAATTTAGCTATTTTGCAGTAAAAAGTAATTTGTAATACTTCTAGTGGGAATGAAAAGAACTTACTTGAAAAGTGGTCCTTTATTGAGACTATTTCTGCTCCTGTATAATAAAGTTTGGTAAATTAAAGCTTTCATAGGTTTAACTTACCAACCACAACTCTTATTTAACTGCTTGACTGCTGCCAAATATACCAGGTGTGTACAGAAATTCCATTGGTTTCTGTTGAATGCCAATGGAACACAACAGCAAAGAAGTTCAGGCACAGAACCAGAAGTGTCAGAAGTGTATGGTGCCTAAAGATCAATTTTGTGGGTTTTTGCTTGGTTTTGGTTGGGTTTTTTTGTTTGGTTTGGTTTTTGTTCTGTGACAAAATTCACTGCTAGCTGCATGCTGTTTGTGAAGAGGTTGACTAAGTATGTGAATTAGCTTCATAATAATAGGTTGCTAAACTAAAAGACTATATAAATAAGTTCAATTTCTATTAAAATTTAAACAAATAATTCGCTATAAAGGAAATAAAATAATCCCATAGGTGTTTCTCTTAATGTTAGAATAGTAATCTGAAAGGTAAATATTGAGAGAAAAGGATTTATGTAGTGAAGGTTTTCTAAAATCATATTATCGTTAAACTTAGTCAGAAGCAGCTGTTGCTTTTATAATTATAGTTGAGATTAAATAGTGCATTGTACCAGTGTCTTACCTGCTTTCTTCAAGGGGAGAGACTTGTTTTGGCTTGGATTATATGGATAGTTTTTAAAGTTCTTTCAGGGATATTTCTTTGTTTGGACTGATAATCGTTATACAGATGGCCTTTTGTAATAAGACTTCCCCAGTTCTATGGCTAAAATTGTCACATCATTGAGTAACACCAACTGTGCTGCACAGGTGGATGGTATTTCTACCAATCAAATACTTTATTTGCTCAATAATCTACTTTTCTGGAAGTTACTGCAACACTTACGAAGCTACAATATTTTTTTTCAATGAGAGGAACAAAACCCCAACTCTCACTTGACATTTTACTTTATCCCCAAGCAGTGAGTTTAAAAAAATGAAATAAAATAATACTATGTATCCATATTTTAGTTATAAACAGCCACCTAAAATCTATCCTGTAGGTTGAAAATGCAGATACTTTGAGGAGAAAATAATTTATGGTCTGCGATGGGTTTTTTGGGGGAGTGGTAGTGTTGGTGGGGGTATTCTAGGTTTGGTTTTGGGGTTTTTTTAATTGCTATTTTTAAATAGGTAACTTCACTGTTTTAATCACAACTTTATTGGTACACAGGATGACAAAATTGAGGAAGTTGCTACTTGATATTTTTATTTGTAATGGTGATTTTTAAATAAGGCTGTGGATTTGAATGTTACAACTACGTACTCGGTCTGTCCTGGATAGCTCTGAAAACGCATGCTCTAAAAGTGTCTAGGAATTTGAAAAAGCAAAACTTATATGAAATCCTTCCCTTTAAAGGAGGATCTTCTACGCCTAAAGAAGCAGATGAGAGTGTTCTGTCAAATCTGTCAACACTACCTGACCAATGTAAACACTGCTGTCAAGGAGCAGGTTAGTGACTGTTGTTCATGTTTGTAGTCTTCTAATATTATACTTTTAAAGCAGATGAAAAGTTCCTCTTGCTAATATTTTTAGCACTTACGTGGGAATGTGGTGTGTCTTGGATGTTCAGGCTGAAGCCCTTTGAGCGTGAATACACACTGTACTTCTGTGCTTGCCCTCCCTTAGTTAATTTAGGTAGGATTTCAGAATCAATTTGAACTTGATTCTTTCTAGTAATTTTAGACAGCATAAACTTTTATTCAGAAGGGTTTGTTGCAGGGTTTTTTGTTTGTTTGTTTCTTTAAACAATGTTTGGGCAGGTGCACTGTAGAAACATTCTGGTTTGTAAGTTAGGTTGGAGAGTTCCATTGCAAAGCTCTTGCTTACCATGTGGTCATGACACACATGTCCAGTAGGGCTGATTGTGCATTCACAGACTCAGCTGGAAGAGCTAGGGATAGCTATTTAAAAGAAAGAAGTTATTTTTTGAGTTTTGTCTTTGAATGCTTTTATGTTCCCAGATTTGTACTATTATATATATCTGCCATCCACTCAAGAACTATAAAAACAACTTGCCTCCCTTGCTGTAAACTTGTGAGGAAATACAGAGGCAACTTCTCTGTCTATTCCCTTTAACCATGATGCTGCATACAGAATATATTTCTCAATTCTTCAGAGTCCCAGGATTTTGGGGATCTCTGAAACAGGAGAAAAAAGAATGGGTACTTAACATGAGTGGGTGTGTTTACACATGCACACATAGCATTGTAACCTAGGGGATTTTGTCATTGGGAAGTGGTATTTCTTTTTTGTGGTTACCCTTCAGTACACTGACACACTGGTCAATTGTTAACAGTATTGTTTAGAGATATTTGGAGACCATTCTAGCAAACATTTGGAAGCCTCGACAGTGATGTACTGCTTGGAAAAGATGGGAGCAGTTTTCCTTTTACCAGTTCTATAGTTTGTCTCTCACAGAGTTGTCCTTTGTGGAGGACAGTTTTAGCTGGAACTGAATTATTGGATATTTCAGATATAAAATAAATAGGTATTTGGTCCATGCAAGTAGAGCCTGGCATTTCAGGCAGGAGACAGAAGTCCTTGTATTCTGGAAGAAAAATGCAGGCATGAAGGTTTTGAGGCTTGGTTTTTATTTTTCTTCTGTTTAAAAAAGAATTGAGACATTGTCTTGGGAAATACTGAGGGTAACAGGGTCAAAGGAAAAGATTAAACTGTAGGGTCTGAGTTTCTTCCCATCTGTGATCAAATACTTTTCTTGCCAGGAAACTCGGGAGTTTCAGGTTCTAGTGAAAAGCAGAATGAAGGATAGCAGGATTAATTCTAAGTAAATGCCTTTAACAACCTTTAGAATGTTAAAATTAAAAAAAACACCCATAAAGTACCTCTCCATGAGGTAAGAACCAAACTATCTTTTGGGTATACATGGTGCTAAAGGTAATCATAGTCTGGTAACAATAACTTGGAAGGTTTTCCAAGTGGACGTTGGAAAATCTGGTCCACTGAGTCACGCTTTCGAAGTTCTTGCTATAGCAGGAAAGCTCCTGAAACTGAATAAGTATGTTCTATGTCAGAGAGCTATCTTCTGTCAAAATCACAAGGTGTAGGGTGTAAAAGTGTAAATAACTGAAGATATTCCAGTTCTGAATAGGTCTCTTTAAAAGGCTGTGTAACTCAGACTCAGGTGAATGCTCTAGAAACTAGAACTGTCTCAGGGTACAATAGACACGGTTCTACTTTCCTTCTTTAATCTCAAGAAAGGGCACAAGGGACATCAGAGGAGCATATGAATTTTTGTGGCCGGGAAATTCTTAAAATTTGCTTTGAGGAATTAAAGAATAGGTCTGTTCATTAAAATGGGAATATTTAAGAGGGTAGAGTCAAAGAGATGAGTTGCAGCACTAAGAATGTGTTGCCTTGGTCTCTTAGTTTGAAGAATGTTGGTCTGAGTACTGGTATTTTTGAATTTTCCAGGGAGGGCGATTACAACAGACATCTAAATCTGATGTCAGATGCACAAGTTAGTCAGCAAAATGAAGAGATGGTTGCTTTTTTTGAAGCAACGCATACTTCAAGACTTAAAGGGGTTAAATGACTTTAGCTGTAAGATGTTTTACAAATGTGATTGAAAAAAAAAAAAAAGAGAAAAGGAGGCTACAGTATGGTTGGTGTCCACAAAGTTCTCTACTGACCTAATGTATTATCTGTCAGGCAGAATTTATTAGTTTCAGTCTCCTCATGTTTTAATCTAACAATGTTTTGATATTTAGTTGGCTTCATCTGTGCAATATTTTTATTTGGAGACCCCAGTCTTCATACAGCAACCTCCTGTAAGAAACTATGCATGTTTGCACCTCCACTTGGCCTGTGTAATTGCTTAGGACTTAAATGGCTAATGTACACTGGTGGGCTTCAGGTACATTCTAAATAAAATCCAGTTTCCGAGCAAGTATTTACTAAAGTTTCTTTTTAATAGGCTTTTACAATTCTTTGCGATGTGTTGATGATCTTCAGTCACCAGATTATGACAGGAGGACGTGACATGTTGGAGCCACTTGTTTACACTCCTGATTCTTCACTGCAATCTGAACTACTCAGTTTTATTTTAGATCATGTCTTCATTGATCAGGATGATGATAATAATAGTGCAGGTTTGTACAAAACTTAAATTTGCATTACATTATTTGCCCTTCTTATTAATAAATCTGTTTGCTTATGCTTTTTTGTGTTTTTTTTTTTATTTTTTTATTTTTTTCTGACATTGAGGGTTGTACATGGACACAGAGGAAGGTTTGTCTTTTAAAAGTCAACAGCTGATGAAAGCATTTTATGTTTTGGGGACACATAGGAAAACTGTGGTAAAGGTTTAGTTTAATAGGCACATATGTATATGTTTCTGTACTAGGAAAAAAGACTTGTCAGTGGGCAATGAAGTGCACTGCTGTCAGAATTGAGATTTGATTTTCTGAATCCTGACCATTAGCACACAGGACTGATATACACTGATTAAATATGAAGTATTTAAATGCGATGGTTTTATTGTTCTGAACTCTTTCTAGATGGACAGCAGGATGATGAAGCTAGCAAAATTGAAGCATTGCACAAAAGAAGAAATCTACTTGCAGCTTTCTGTAAACTCATTGTATATACTGTGGTGGAAATGAATACAGCTGCAGACATTTTCAAGCAATACATGAAGGTAAATCTGAAGCCTAGCATAATGATACTTCATAAAATGACTACAATACAGTAGTTGTGGATTTTATAATTATCTTTTTTTTTTAACCATACAAAATAAATGCTTCAAAATGTGAAGAGTTCAAAACTCTGTAGTTGGTACTTTGTAGGCCCTTAAAAGTTCTGTTCCACAAGAAGGGAAAAAGTGTCTGAGATCAGTTTCACAGTTCCAGTGTGTGGGTAATGGGGGAGGGAGGAAGGAAACCTGATAATGATTTTTACATTGTTTTTAAAAGATTTATTTTCTTACTCTGATGGTATATTTTTAATGTAGTGATTAGTTTAGTAGGCTTCTTGAGAATCTTTCCACAAAGATCAACTCAGTGATGTCTAGCCTCATCAAATAATTTGATTTGATTTTTGTAGAAGAGGAAAAAACAAATTTTGTGAGTTCCACCCACTGCTGGCACACATGTTTGTCATTGTGTGTTGTGTGTGTCATCTCCTCCCCCCTCCCCTATGCCACATGTCTTCATATGAGTTCACATTTTGTGAATGTGATAAAACTTTGCTCCTTGGGGTTACCTGAAAAAATTTTAAATTTGGGCACCCTGTTTTTGTCTAAGTGCTGTACATGTATTTTGAATCTCTAATAACTAGTTGGGTCTTTATTGTACCTGAAATAGTTAAAGAGCTGAACAGGCAGCTATCTTCACTGGAAAAATTATGGCTGTAGTGCTATCCATAAGTGCTTCCTTTCAGCAGAGAAAATAGAAAGCCTGCCCACCAGAGTTATAGGAGTTACTAAAAAGATTAGATTCTAATCTCCTACCCTGAAGGGGAGAACACGTGTTACTAACAAATGTGTTATGGCCTTGAAGATAAATAGGTCATTCTGCCTCTAAAGTAATACTGACGACAAGGATGAAAAGAAGTGGATATACTCTTTCTGATTAGAGGTTTTTTTATGATTTTGGAGGGGTTTTAGGGAATCATTTTGATGATGTAATCATGAACATGTTAACTTTTTTCCTTTTGAAAGTGTTCCATTTTTTTAAAAATGGTAAATCATAGATGATATTTTTTGAAGAATCTAGTAGTTGTAAAAATTGAAAGTTAACCTGTTTTTTTTTTTTAATTTTTCCTAGTATTACAATGACTATGGTGATATTATTAAAGAAACGATGAGTAAAACAAGACAGATAGACAAAATCCAGTGTGCTAAAACACTTATTCTTAGCTTGCAGCAGGTAAGAATGAATTACAATATTTTTATGCATGAAATTCCATTCTGTACATCGTATCATGTCTAATAGTTAGTGTGAGGTATTAATGAAGAAGTTCTTATGGAAGATAGAGATAAATAGGTCTAAATTGAAGCTCATTTTCTGCAACTATTTGATAACTGCCAGAACACTTACCAAATACTGTGCTGCAAAAAGTTTGGGAGAGGTTGATCAGTATGACATAAATATAACTCTGATACCTTCTTAACTCTAATAGTTTGAGGTGAATATTCAGAAACATGTTGTGAAACTGCTAGTTTACTTCTCATGAGCAAATAAACAAGGGAAAGCATTTTCTGCCTGTGTGGTGGGTTTTTTGGTTTTATTTGTGGGTTTTGTTTTTTTGTTTGTTTTTGTTTTGCTGTAGGTTTTGGTGGTGGTGGTTTTTGAGTTTGGTTTTCTAACTATTCTGAGAAGTAATGGGAAGTTTTAGTGATTCAATATTTCTTAATGTTTGGTAGGGACTTCACCCTTCTTTGAAATTAAAACATGATTTAATGCTCTCTTCAGTAAATGAGCTTGTTTGTGTGAAGACCTGATGAAGTCAGTTGGTCAGAGTCAGATTCATCTGCTCACATGAACCATCTTCATGAATCTTATTAACAGGATCAGAGCAATAAAGCCATATTTCTGCAAATCACTGTAATCCAGGATAGATCTCTGCTATTGTTGAAACAGAAAATGTACCCCAATTTGTCCTCTCTCTGCCCACACTTTTTTTTGAGTAGAGATCGTAGAGTCACATAGTGGATACAGATCTAGATAATGATCCTGGTTGAGAACTAACCAGAAAAAGTACTTAGTGAAGCCACTAAGCTGGTTTATGTGTTATGGATATTGCGAACACAAGGGAGGATGAAGCCTTTCCTTCAGATAGCAGCATGAAGAAGTGGTGGAACTGCAATATAAAATATGCAACTAAATACTCCTACAGTTCTTGCTGACTTTTAACCAGAGTTCACAAATTTTTGTCATATTGGATTAATGCTATCTTGATTAGTCTTTTCTGCCTTGTGAATAACCAGCCCTTTATATTTTAAAGGGCAGACA
Source organism: Scolopax mira (assembly GCA_004320125.1). Taxonomy (NCBI): domain Eukaryota; kingdom Metazoa; phylum Chordata; class Aves; order Charadriiformes; family Scolopacidae; genus Scolopax; species Scolopax mira. Next base: position 24,862 of record BJBW01010290.1, read on the forward strand.
GAGGAAGTGGATGTAGTAAGTACAATTACACACATAACAGGGAGGCAGTTACACAATCTTAATACAACAGTAAGAAAAGTAACATGGAAAACAAACAACACACACACACAAACACATAAAGTTAAACATGTAACTAGCATATTTTCCTAGGAATACTTCTTCAAAAGCAGAGAAGAAATACTAGAAGTGATAGTGGATAAAGGGAATAACTTAAGTTGCAGTGAGCTATACCAACATAAAAGAAAAGTATGCAATTATATGCCAAAACATTTCTGTAAATGAAAAGTTAATGTTTGTAGCCCTAGTAAGTCTGGTTTTGTTTTATTCCTTGTTATATGCAAGGGAAGGGTGTGTTATACAAAATCAGAAAATAATAGAATAATTGACTGCTGAAGATAATTCGGTCCAGTTCAGTAGGATGTGAAAGGGATTAATCAAATTAAAAAAGGACTGTAAAGTTCAGAGTGTTCAACTTTGCCAACTATTGAGGAGTACTTAAAGTGTGCTTCTCAGTGGCAAAGTTTCTGTCTTCAGCAACTTCACTGAAAGCATGTTTCCACTTTAGAATTTCTTCATTATACTTGTATTTTGAAAAGATAGGAGAATTAGAAAGATAATAGAAATTAGAAAGTTTTGACAAACTGTGATAGTAAAGACAAGGTTAGAATTTACTCCATTTATTTCTTCTTGGTTAGTGAACATATCAGGGTATCCTACTAATTTTTATCATTCTCAACTCTATAACACCTCCTTTAAGGTGCCAAAACCTGTCATCCAACATACTTAGTTTGATGCATGCTTGGACAGCCTGCATTTCAAGGATTAACGCTGAAGTGCAGACTTCTTTAAAGAGTAGCTTTGGCTTGGTGTTCCTAAACCTCTATGTTTGTATTTTGGGGTTCTCAGATTAAGAAAAAAAAAAGCTGTAAAACACTTACTGAAACTTGTGTGTGTCAATTGGTCTAAAGTTTGTCATAATCTTTTAATAAATGAAAATCTCCCTTTTATTTTCCTACAGCTTTTCAATGAAATGATTCAAGAAAATGGTTATAATTTTGACAGATCGTCACCGACATTCAGTGGTATAAAGGAACTTGCTCGACGCTTTGCTTTAACGTTTGGACTGGATCAGTTGAAAACAAGAGAAGCTATTGCTATGTTACACAAGTAATTGTGTGCTTTGCTTTACTTCCCTTTTTGTAAACCCTTCTTGACTAGCATTAAAATATCTTTTCAGTCTTTCAAAATCAGTTTGTTAATACAAAACGCATCAGCACTAGAGACATTATATCCTGTTTGTAAATTCCATTGTCAATTTGTCAATTCCAGTGAGTAGTGCTCACTTTTTTCCCCACAAAATATGGAAGCATTGAATTGTTGCTCTCTTGATGTAGAGGAAAGGTGTTCAGTTTTGATAGTTCACAGTGCTTTTAACTTTTTCTTTACGTTGTGCTTTATGTGACTTAAAATTTAACTTTTTCGTAGGGATGGAATAGAATTTGCTTTTAAGGAGCCTAATCCACAAGGTGAGAGCCACCCACCATTAAACTTGGCATTTCTTGATATTCTGAGTGAGTTCTCCTCCAAACTTCTCAGACAAGACAAAAGAACAGTGTAAGTATTTTCTTAATATTCTTAATACTTATAATGGTAACCATAAAAGACACGCATCTGTGTAAATATTACTCATGTGTACTGCATTCACCTAAAGTGGAATCTTAAACATATCAAGATAATTTTACTCTAATGCAGTCAAGTATAATAACAAAGGGTAAGTTTTATATTTATCCTCGTTATTCTTATTTTATGGTGGATGAACAGAAAACATTCTGGATTTGGTGTTGTCAGGCCTTTTAGTTAACTAGATGAGGAACATTAGTGTATTAATTTCAGTAGCTACTTACTTGACATGTTAACATCTTCTTACAGATATTTTGCATTTTTGTAATTATTTTTTTCCATTTAAAGGTATGTTTACTTGGAGAAGTTCATGACCTTTCAGATGTCTCTACGAAGAGAAGATGTGTGGCTTCCTCTCATGTCCTACAGAAACTCTTTATTAGCTGGTGGGGATGATGATACTATGTCAGTGATCAGTGGAATTAGTAGTCGAGGATCTACAGTAAGAAATAAGAAGACAAAACCAGCGACAGGAAAACGGAAAGTACCTGAAGGTATAACTTTTCTTAAAATTTGCTAGAGTAGTGTGTACTACACACACTACATGTGTCAATCTCTATTTGTTAGCCAGGGTGAATTCATGTGCTTTAATGTACTTTTTAAAAAACAAGATAAATTCTGTGCATGTATACATTCTAGTGAGAAAACTATTCATTAGAAGAGTCTGAAAACTGTAACACTGATTCACAGAAGAAAATAAAGGCACTATACTGTGTTAAGTCACAGAATTTAAAAGTATTTTAAATAATCTGGGCAGTGGTTATGAATCCAGGCCTAAGTCTTCGCCTAAGACTTTGTGGCAAAACATAAAGAAATTGATCCTCATTAAGCAGAAAGTACATGTATTTAAGTTGTGTTTAAACATTCAAGTTTTAGACCAGTTTGAAAAACTTTACTGATGTCCTGTTTCCTGCCAGCTGAAGAAAGCAGCAGTAGTGACAGTATGTGGCTGAACAGGGAGCAGACAATGCACACACCAGTCATGATGCAGACGCCTCAGCTTACTTCCACAATAATGAGGGAGCCCAAGAGATTGCGACCTGAAGAAAATTATATGGGTGTCTATCCTATGCAGCCTGAACACCATCAAGCACCACTTGATTACAAGTACGTAGATGAGTAGGTCTGCTTTGTGTTAGTGTTCATACACAAAACCAGTTCATGTTTAAAATAGAATAATGGTCTTTTTAAGCACGCAAGTAACGTGGATGTTGGCTCAAAGGCAACAGGAAGAAGCCGCGCGACAACAACAGGAGAGGGCAGCGATGAACTACGTGAAGCTGAGAACCAACTTGCAACACGCCATGTGAGTGAGAGCGAAATGCTCCTTCAGTGGTTTGGGGAGGGGAGGGCTTATTAAATACAGTGTTACTCCTTTATCTTTTAAGAGGGACACATGTTCTAGTTCTTCAGTGATGTTTTTCCGGCTTAAAATTTTGTTACCTTAGAAAAACAGTGGTAAAAGTACATGGTGATGCATTTAGCAGAATAGATCTGTTTAATTTCTTGATTATTTTTGAATAATATAATGGTCTGGGTTGGAAAAGACCATACAGATCATCTAGTTCCAATCCTCCTGCCATGGGCAGGGACATCTACCACTAGACCAGGTTGTTCAAAACTCCATCCAGCCTGGTCTTGAACACTTCCAGGGATGAGGCATCCGCAGCTTCTCTGGGCAACCTGTTCCAGTGTCTCACCACCCTCACAGTAAAGAATTTCCTCCTAATGTCTAATTTAAATCTACCCTCTTTCAGTCTGAAACCATTACCCCTTGTGCTACTGATACAATCCCTGATAAAAGAATCCCAACCCATCTTTCCTCTAGGCCTTTTTTAGGTACTGGAGAGGGGCTCTAAGGTATCCCTGGAGTCTTCTCTTCATCTTTCTGGTCATCTTTGCAGCCCTCCTCTGGACTTGCTCCAACAGCAAGTTTATGTCCTCCTTATGTTGCGGGCAACATAAGTACTGCGGGATGCTGTATTCCAGGTGGGGTTTTACCAGAGTGGAGTGGAGGGTTAGAAACATCTACCTCGACCTGCTGGCCCCGCTTCTTTTGATGCAACCCAGGATGCAGTTGACTTTCTGGGCTGCAAGTGCACATTGCTGGCTCATGTTGAGCTTCTCATCAGTCAACACCACCAGGTCCCTCTGAGGGCTATTTTTAATCTGTTCTGTGCCCAGCCTGTGTTTGTGCTTGGAATTGTCCTGACCCATATGTATGACCTTGCATTTGGCCTTCTTGAACTTCTTGAGGTTTGCATGGGCCCTCCTCTCAGGCCTGTCTGGATCCCTCTGGGTGGCATCCCTTCTCTCCAGTGTGTTGACCACACAACGTAGCTTGATGTCATTGGCAAAATTGCTGAGAGTGCACTCAATCCCACTGTCCATGTTGCGGACAAAGGTCTTAAACAACACTGGTCCCAGTGCCAACTCATGAGGAATGCTACTTGTCACTGATCTCCGCTTGGGCATCGAGCCATTGACCACAACTTGTGAACGTGACCAACCAGCCAGTTCCTTAACCACCAAGTGGTCTACCTGTCAAATCCACATCTCTCCAGTTTAGAGACAAGAGTGTCATGCAAGACAAGTGGTGTGACATCGACAGTGTCGAATGCTTTGCACAAGTCCAGGTAGATGACATCAATTGCTCTTATGTTATCCACCAACATCATTGTAGAAGGCCCCCAGATTTGTCAGGCATGATTTGCCTTTAGTGAAGCCATTTTGGCTGTCACTAAAGATCACCTTACTTTCCATGTGCCTTTGCTGAGTTTCCAGGAGGATCAGCTCCATAGTCTGTAGTCCTCCCAGGCTCCAGTTCTTGCTTCCACCCTCTGTAGGCTTCCTTTTTCTGTGTGAGTGTGTCCAGGAGTTCTTTGTTGATCCATGCAGGCCTCCTGGCATTTTTGCCTGATTTTTTCTTCATTGGGATGCATCAGTCCTCAGCTTGGAGGAGTTAATACTTGAATATTAACCAGATTTCCTGGGCCCTCTTCCCTCCAGGGCTTTATCCTGCAGCACTCTGCCAAGCAGATCCTTGAAGAGACCAAAGTCTGCTCTCCTGAAGTCTGGGGTGGCAAACTTGCTTTACCCACTCCTGCCCAAAGGATCTTGAACTCCACCATTTCATGGTCATAGCACCCAAGACTACCCTTAAGCTTCAGTTGAACTCAAATTCCAGAAAAATTAAATAGTAGTGAGGTTTGTAATAAAGGGAATAGGTTGTTGAACTGAACGCAATCTGTGGCAGATATGTAGAATCATTGGAATGTGTGAAACAACATGTATTCCTAACTGCAGAATCATTTTTAGAAATGAACGTAAAAAGTTGTTCAATGTGTGAAGCAGAAAGTTTCTGCTCAGTTTAATTCCACTGTTACTTTCTCCTTTGATTTCTGAGTTGTAAGTTAGAGTTCAGCTGGTGTTTTTTTTTATTATTATATACAAAAGAGTATTCCTTTTAGAGAAACTCCAGTCTCAGCATTTCTGCAATCGGTACAGATTTTGTCTGACCTAAACTGACACCAAAGTTGGGAGGAATCTTGTAGTACCAGATTTTGTAGAACTTCCCAAGCCAAACACAGAAAACTTATGAAGTCTTCCATATTGAACAAATATAGTGAAATATAGTCACTTCCATAGTGAACAAAGATAAAGACATCTAATGTTTCTTAAATGAACATTGTCCTTCAGAGGTCATACACTCTTACTGTAGTGTATGTCTGTATGTACTTTTTCATACATATGTCTGTATGTCATTTACAGTCTATGTACTGTAGTCATTTACTTCACTGTGGTTCATCACTGGTGTGTTTTGACAGGCTAATGCAATTATGTTCCAGAGATTTTCTAGCTTCAGAGGGGAAGACTAGTTTTAGAACTTGTGCTTTAATGAAGACTTTGTGATTCTACAAAAGAAAAGTACAAGTTGTTAATGAAAACCAGTGAATGTACATATTGAGGAGCTTTACATCCTTCCCCTACATGTTTTTAATTCTTTAATACCAGTACTTCATGTAACATAATTTCAGTGTTGGTGGTTGTTTTATCTTAATATAGTGACACCAATTAGTATAATTAGAATGACTCCTAACTCTTCTCATAAGGTTTGATGTTGCATGTAGAAGTGTCAAGGAAAGAGGATGAAGGACTGGGTGGAAGTGTCTGAAAATGGATTTATGCATCCACTTTATCACAAAGACATTCTTCCTTGCCTTGATGTAAGGCGGGAACAGGGTTTTTTTAAGTGGCAAAAGTTCTTTCTCACTTGAGCATAAATACTTACATGGAAATCTTTGAATCTGGTGTGGTTTTAATCTGCTTATCAGTTCGTGCAGCCTCTCAGAATACCCATTTAGAGATGTACCACCAAGTTCCTAAGCTGATCTTTGTTAGTCATTCTCCCTCACTCTCTTAATATTTTCTATCTGGTTACATACCAGCTTTTTTGAATAGTAGTTACGCGTTCAGTTAATTTCTGTCTAATGGAATTATTTATTGGCAGCTCCTTACTGAACATTAGCTTTTTAAGTATTCACACAGATTTTAACTTTAGTGCTAAACAATACATTTTTTTCCTTTTCAGTCGACGTGGCACTAGTCTAATGGAAGATGATGAAGAGCCAATTGTTGAAGATGTGATGATGTCATCAGAAGGTCGGATTGAAGATCTCAATGAAGGCATGGATTTTGACACCATGGACATAGACCTAGTAAGAAATTTACTTGTCTTTTTAGTGGATTTTGGATTTGTATTTCCACCTTTAAAGTAGATCAAAAGTAGTAAAGTATTAAAGTAGTAAATCAAATTTTCCTTTTGCTGAAACAGAAAAGCAATTCTTGTTGATTTCTGCATTCTTAACTGACCGTGCCACGGTCTCTGTACAAGTGCCATCTGCTCAAACTGTGATACATAAAGCAAGAGCACTTCCTCTATTAATAATGTGAGAGAGTTTATCCTTGCCCTTTGGGAGTTCAGCTTCATTTATTACAGTTTAAAAACTGGTTTGTTTTTTTTTCTGAAATTACAGTTAACATGTTTATTTGCTTGCTTTCTAAAGCCACCATCAAAGAACAGGAGAGAAAGAACGGAACTAAAACCAGATTTCTTTGACCCCGCTTCAATCATGGATGAATCGGTAGGTTAACTTACTTAAGAGGAAAATAATGTAAAGTCAGTCTTAAGGTTATAATAGTCTCTTACTATGAATTTTAAGTGGAAAGAATGCAATCTTTAGGTTGTCTTCATTAGCTTAGTTTGGCAGACTGGTACAGTCAGTGAAATATTTTATGCTGTAATTCAACTTCATAAATTCTGAGGTAGCCAATGTTCTTTGCAAGGATTTTTGTTCTTAATACTTTACATGTAGCTATGTAAGAATCAAAGAATCAAGAGCCTTTGAATCTGAGCGGAAAATACATCTGGTATGGAAAAGATCCTTGTAGAAGTTAGGTAGCAAAGAACTTTAAAAAAAATAAAATAAAAAAATTATATATATATATATATATAATTTGTGCATACACACTATTTAAGGGCAAGTTTCCTATTGTGATGAGCTTAGTTGAGTGGCTCTAATGTCATCACCATTTGTCATCATTGGATGCTTTGCCTTTTTTTTTTTTTTTAAATTGGCATATTTAGTTTTATGCATAAGTAATATAATGGAGAAAATAGAGATAATACAGCTATCTGTTTATAGAGACGAGAGGTATTTTTTCTTTCTATGTAAAGTTTTAGGTCCAAAACATCCGAAGTCTGTAGTTTCTGCTTGCAGTTGCCCTTTTTTCCGACTCGATAAATCTGCAGTCTCTATTCTTTTTTTAAAACTCTGCGTGAGGGATTCCTTCTGTCTTGAACCACTTGTAATGTATGCAGCCAGTTTTGACCTTGTGTAGCTGGTACAAAATTACACTGGAAATAACAAGCTGCAGCAAGCCAGCAGAGGACAGTACAACAAGGCTTCCTGGGAATCTTGGACAGCTTGGTGGAATTTGGAAGACGGTTATGTATTTTTTTTAACAGTATTGTTGCAGCGTAAACCTGTTCTTGTTATGGGAGAAAGAAGTCTTAAATACTGTTTTAAATGCAAATACATATATTTTGTACCAGTAGGCCTTTGCTTTAGTATTAATGAATCAGATTAGGCTGTGCATCTGGCTGTTCTGTGATCTGTTCTTGAGTAACCCTGAGGAAGTACATCACCTGTTTTCTGATGTTCTGTCTTAAAATAGTTCTTCCCCTTCCCTTCTTGATTTTTATTTGATTGATCTGTGAAATACCAATCTTTTTTTCTTATTATTATTATGACAGTGCTGAAAATTTGGTCTTCTAGAGGTGCATTTCATTGATTTCAGCAACCTTTCAGCTTTTCATTTTCTAAAACTAAGTAGTTTGAATACTTTTACTGTTAGCTAGGTTTCTTTCCTCTGACTTTCTTTCTCACTCATCATCTCCCGTGAGCCCAGGATTTGCTAGGCCGTCCTTAGCTGCAGTGTGGGAGTGACACCACATGATGGCAGCCGGTCACAGTGACATTGCTGGGCGAGCTTTTGGAGCCAGCCTTGCCTCTGTGCCAGCAGGACGGGCTGTATCTGTCCCGGTGCTGCGCTGCAAGGGGACACCATCAGGCAAACCTTCCTGCCAGGCAGGACACACACAGCAGGGGTGCTGAGCCTGGAAGCAGGACTGCAGAAAACAGCTGGATCACAGAACACAGCTGCTCTGCAGCGTAACCCCCACCTGAATGAATTTAACTGCCTATATGGGGAAAGTGCTGCTAACAGATTAGGTGACAGCATGAATCCATATTAAATCAGAGCTGAATTTATCAGTCAGTATTTTAAATGTTAAAAACCCCTATTTCATAAATGCAAAAAACCTTCTCTGAATAAAGTTAATTTGCTTTATTCATGTAATTTATTTCAGAGGTCCATTATTCTTGGAGTTGTTGCACTTGTTTTTAATAGACTGAGACATAATAAAGCTGTTTAATTTATTCAGATGCACATGGCTTATGATCAGAATTTTAGACTGTATTCTCATATTTTGATGTGTCCAGTTATTCCTGGCACCAGAGGCAGTTGTATCTTAGTGTGCTATACTGTACGATGCATCTAAAGTGAATTTAATACCAAGAAGAGTAAAAATTGGTTTGTAAACAGATAAATGTGAATAGCCGTTTTAAGATTCAGGAAAATTAAGTCTCTCATGGCTCTTTCTGGTTTTATAAAGTTCTATAAAAGCTAGGACAGTCACAGGAACTGGATCTTCGGGGGGGCTTTTTGGGTTTGTTTCGTTTTGTTTTTTCTTTTTTGGTCTTTTTTTTTCTTTTTTGGGTTTTGGTGGGTTTTTTTTGGGCACACTAGTAGTGAAACCTGCTTCCACTGGCATAGAAAACTATATAGATTGCTCCCACGTGGGAAGTGGAAATTGATGCTTCGTTTCAGAAAAGCTTTTTCTAAACTTAATCACAGTTCCCTGAAGGACCTGATTATTGTTTGATTTTTCACTGTCTTCCTGGCAGAGTTGATATATTAATAGGAAATATTAGTTTGTGTCCTGGCTGGCTGCTGTGAAATGACATGTTGTTTTTAGGAGCACGTACACAGCAGCAGCCAATGGATACAGTCTTTTGTCTCAGACTTAGTTGCTGGAAACTACACACTTATTTCATGCTAAGGCCTATAGAATGGCATTGTCAAAGAAGTCTAAGTTAGGCAACTAACTAACATTATTTTGCAGTTATTACCTAAAATAATTAAAGCACAGTCTTTATTGCATTCCTCCTGGATCTAGTTAATTTCAAGTGTGGGAAAAATACTTTCTAATGAATGAGGTGCCCTTTTCATATTATTACAGAAATCAGAGGTGTGGTGAATCTCGTTTGGAAGAAAAATAAACTTTTAATGCCTTAACATATCTTGAAGTGTCTTAAATCATACAGTAATTGCTTTGTTTCTGTTAAATGTGTAGTAGACTACAAATTGACACCATTTCTAACTTTTTTTTTAGGTTCTTGGGGTGTCAATGTTTTAATACCAGAGCAGCAAATAAATCAGTGGTGAAGTCATTTTCTAAGTGGAAGAGGAAGTTTTTCAATACAAAATTGTGGTAGATACAGTGAAATTCTGAACAGATTTTTCTCTAAGGAGAATGACATGCTTTCAAGATCAAGTGCATTGAAGGGGCAGTTTTGTTTGCCTGAAAAAAAAAGAAATGTAAAGGACAAGTAAACAATTTGAGGATAAGCTACACTTTTTGTTGGGAAAAAAATAATCAATATTTTATTTATGTGCTATCAGTTTATTTCCGGATCATAAGAAGTATTCCCTCTGAGTTTTAATCTTAACAGTCTGAGAGGTGTTTGGTACAGATTTGAGCCCCTCTCTATACATTTGCTGGCTATACTAAATAATCACGAGCTCTGCTGGATTGCTGTTTACATCCATGAACTGAAATAATAAATGGATTGGTTTTCTTACAGTTATAGAACCAGAAGAGTGTCAGTATTTTAAATAAAATGCAAACTTCAGCAGCAGAAGGTTTGTATTAATTAATTATGGAAAAAAATACATAAAGCAGAATTTCAACAGCTAAAACACACTTTTATTCCAAAAGCTTCATGTTAGTCTTCTTGGAAAGGTCCATAAACTATGAACTACCAGAAATTAACAATCTCAATCATGCTTGCCCATTACCAACCCTGAAAGTTTGCTTGTCCTTTAAGAAAAATGTAATGTTGTGAAATTCCTTCCAGTAGTGCCACTGTATTTTGTCTCCAAATAAAAGAAGCTTATTGTAGTATGTTTGCAGAAAAATTCTAAACAAAAATTATACAGCTTATTAGAGTGTGGGAATAGGGATCTAAATTTTAAATAAAATTATATATATATATAAATTGGTGCTGATTTTATAATTGCGCAGTTTGTTTAGTTTTTTCTTACTTTTAAATTCCAACTTAAAATTATGAGGTTTCAGAAATATATTGAAAGTTTAACAATGTTTAAAAATAGAAGAGCATGAGAATTCATGCTTTAAAAATGATTTTTAAATTTGTATTTTATATTGTTTTATCTATCTGTCTTTGCAAGCAGTCTTCAGGTTAAAGATACTTCTAACAGGTTACAGTACATTTCCTCTGTATGTAAATTAGATTGGATAATAGAAATTCATAAACAACCCATAATATTCTTTGAAAGCTAAGCTTTAAACTTCATTTTGTGTCCATTCACAAATAAATTAAATTTGGTCTAAAACAGAAAGTGGATCTATGCCATTTTGACATCGACTCATTTTGCAAGGCTTAGGCAGCTAGACATCATTTTAAAGGAAATATTAACTTATATTACATATGTATATTTTTTGTCACATGTCTCTCAGTTCTTGAGGTATATTATTTTAATCATTCCATGCCTTAATATGCTTGCAATACAAGGATCTCCCCAAATGGGTGAATACAAAAAAGGCTTCCTGTTTTTAGACTCAGAAATTAAACATTCGGCTGTGGTAGCCAAAAACCATAGATTATCTAAAGGATCATGATAAAATATAATTATTTTACTAAGTCATGGGGTAACAACAAACTCAAAACTAGATCTGCCTAACTCATTTTACATAAATAAATACTCTCATGTCTAAAAGTACTGCCTATATTGTTTTTCACACCACTGCATTTAATAGAACTGCTGAGAGGACTGTATATATGATTTTAAACTTAAGTTGATTTTTCTTACTCTTGAAGGAGTGTTTCTTTGTGAAAGCAGTTCTTACAGCTTTGTTTTCAACCAGCTAAAAATGTTTTATATATTTACCTTAACCTGTTGTCCTCCACATTCTATTGTCCTAATTGTACTGTTTTCTGATTTGTATTTATGTCTTGAGACAGTAACTTTTTGAATAAAAATAAACCTACAGTATGTTGTATGTTTGATCTTTTTAAATCGGGGCTAGGGGAGGACAGTGAAGAAAAGGGTATGAGTAATGCAAATGTTATGTTTATAGAAATCAAAATCTTTTTCCATGTCTTTTAAGTGTTTGTCTCAGAGTTGGGATAATGTATGAAAAACTGCACTGTTTTATATTTGTAATAAATTGTACAAGTTTTTAAAATGTGAATAAAGCACTAATTGGGTAATAATTTAAAGTAGAAAAGTTAATGCAATCATGATTGTTTAAATATGTTTTAATTTGAGATAAACTTGTTAAGAGAATTAGTGTAAATACAGAGTGAGTTTTTCAAGAGGTTAGTACCTGCAAATAAAATTTTTAAAATTTGTATAGAACTTTTACATGCCAAGAAATCAGTGGTTAATTATTTTTGTGTTTATGTTTTTTAAAGGTGTATCAATAGGCTTTCTGTTGGTTTCTTTTTTCCTATTAACTTTTATCTGAGATGACTCAAAATGCTTTCGATTCAGTCATTGGCAATATTGTGTATAGTCCAATTGCAGTGCCACTGAGAGGATGCTGCTGTCCCTTTCTTACCCTTATCATACACCTGGAAAAACATTGGAAGCTCAATTGGTGAGACAGCAAGGAAACGAGGGGGAAACCACTAAACATCTCTTCCCCTCCCACTCCCCTCCCCATAGCTGCTGAGCAGCTCTGGCTGCAGGAAAAACTCTTCTCTGTTACGAGGCATTTTAAAGGGAGGGATTTTAAAATCTTAGAGGTAATACTTCTAATCTTTGCTGATGTAACTTTGGATTTTATTTTTATTATTATTATTATTATTACAAATGTTCATTCCTGTCTCTGAATCCTGCTGTAAGTTCAATAGTATCTTGTGGAAAATGGTTTTAGTAGGTTCTAAGCTTATAACACAAGAAAAATACCTTCACTATACAATGTAAAGCCTGTTCCAGCTAAACCGTTTTGGTACAAAACCATGTAAATGAAAGAAATTTGAATTTTGAAGATAAATGTGATAAAAATGTAGTAAACAACAAACAATTCGGAGAAAGTAAAGCCTGTCCTCTAGTTTACCAGAGGCCACAGAGAAGGTATTGACACAGAGTAAAATTCAAGGGAATAGTCTTCACATATTCTGTAAAAAGTATTTCTTGATATTAAACAACCAAAGACAATATGTAAGAAGTTAGTGATTGCTGTTGTTTGTTTGTTTGTTTGTTTTTCCTTTGGATGGTGTGGTGCTGATTCCTGCAGCTTGTTAGAGCCAGTAAATCCCCATCTTCTCTTAGTATAACTAATTGCCTCTTTGAGATTTACTCCTCTGTGTTTTCCTAATAATTAAGACATACACTTATCCTGGCATGGGGTTTCAGGGTACCAGTGCTATGAGCTTTAGCTTCCTACCCATAAAAAGTCTACTGGATTCTTTGTTTCATGCTAAATGTTTTGCTACTTTTTCAACCTATAGTTACCTTTTTTTTAACAGCCTGATGAGTATCGTGGGCTTGTTCATTCTTTGAAGCATTTGGCAAAATATTCGATTTCTGCTTCAAAATTCTTCTGATAAACCACAATTTGGTTCTTGAAAAATAATACCTATTCTAATTTGACTGCTTTAATTTTTTTAAATCAGTTTGTGGTACTGGTTGTAGTTTATGTCATTTCCTCATTTTTCATAATCTTAAGAATCTCTGGTACTGAGGTTGTATGCCAATGAATATTGGAAATTAAGCAAAAGGGATCGTGTCTTTGATGGAGGCGAGTGATGACACATTCATGGAAATCAAGGTAATCTGGGATTATATTCTATAATTATTCTATTTAAAAATGTTAATTCAGTGCCATTTCTGCCTGTCATTTTCCTCAGCTGTCTTTCTCTCCTGTATCCCTTCTTCATGTTGCTGAGCTTTCTTGAATATTCCTTTGATTAAATCTTAAATTTTGTATTTTTTAAAAAGTCTTTAACAGTTAGATTTTGAATAATAACTCATTTTGTAACTAAGTGCCTTCCAATTGGAGATTCAGTTGCTTTATTTTACGCGATTTTTTGTAGCTGCTGCCTGATTTCATAGATGTACATTGTAATGGCGTTAGGGTATAACCCAGAAAAATGATCTGAAGCACTTTAAAGCAATTGGGTGGCCCTGACAGAACCCAGTGTGAAAACTTCCCTCCTCAGAGTATGTGTGTGGTTCTTTGCAGCGTGACCGTGCATCCCCGTACAGATTGTGTGATTTCTCTGAAGCTTGTCTGAGCGTGTTGGAAAGGCCATTGTATTTTTGTCAAAGCTGCAGTTACAGGTTTTTAAAGTGAAGTTTGTGTTCAGCGGGTAACAGCTTGAATTCTGCACTTGTAGAAATGCTATTCAAAAAAATTCATGCAGTGAACTGTAAATCAGAATAATAAAACCTCCGGGGGTCATGGAACATCTCAAATTAGGAAGGGGATGTGAAATTGTTAGTTCATGAATGCATTCAAGTAACAGCAAGGTTTTAGAGAAGTGGATTAATTAGTTTGACGAAGGCAGTTTCTTTTGTTGAGGTGGGTAGTGACAGGTCAGATCAATGTGATCGTCAGCGGTCTGTTTCAGATGTGGTAGGGTATGGACAGGCTTCAAATGCCCCTTTGAATAGGGGACCAATGACCAATATTCTCTTTATTTCCACTCTTCAAGCTTGGCTTTGAGAACGTTGCTTCTCCCCCCAATACGAATAGTGTTATTTGTCAGAATGTTAGCAGGGATGCTGTCCTTGTGCTTATTCTAGACTGCTCATTCAATTCGTTTGACCTTAATTTCACATTTTTTTCCTTGTACCTTCCTCTTAAAATTGCCTGTAACGTGTCAGCCGGCGCTGTGGGACGGCGGTTCCTCGGGAATCGGGTCACAGCCCTGGTGAGTGCAGTGAGTGGTTGGGGTGGCTCGGAGCTACGGGGCTAGTGGTGGGGCTTCATCCCAACCTCTGATCTCGTGCTGCTCAGCCCGAGTATTCACCCGACAGCGCGTCAGCCTTTGAGTACTGTGGTGGCATCTCCACATGAAACCTCTTTACCACGCCATATGGCCATTCCAGGAAGCCATGCAATTGCTGTTGCTTTTTAAATAGCAGTTAAACCACAGTTCTTGAGTGACATACGCGCAGATCTCTTTATTATTTTAACACACTCTTTTCACAGGTTTATATTCTGTTTTCTTCTTTTTAGACTCCTGCAAAAAGCAAAAAAGCAAACCACATCCACTTGTTTTTCGTATCATGCACAAAAGCACTTAAAGATGTGGCGTATCTTAGCTTCAGCCTGCCTTTCGTATTTTTCATCTTAAAATACTAGCTGTCTTTTACACAACTGTTCTTACATATCAACTGACAAAACCTGCCTTTTCATTATTTCTGTTGCTGGTTTACAATCTTTTGAATCTTGAAAAGCAGATTTTTCTGGGGCGGATTTTTAACTGAAGTCTTCCATTACAGCCAGGAACTGAAGTGCTCTATGAAACCGAGCGTGGATTAGGGAAGCAGTTTTGTCAGTGAAAACACTATCTTGTCGTTTCCATCCTGTTTGAGGTACTGGTGGTGTCGTGGTTTAAGGGCACATTGTGTAAATGCTTGTAACCGGAGAGACCTACAGATTGGGACTATCAGTAGTTTTCCTTGTTTAGGAACTTCTTTTTTTTCCCTCGCTTGTCTCAGTAGCTTGTACTTGGTGAAAGCAGCTTGTTTGAAGCGCCATGAAGCTAAAAGGAACAGATGTTCTATTTAAAGTTGCTTTCATTACAATTTTTTAAAAAAAAAAAACCAAAAAAAAAACCCTCGCAACACTTCTACTTCAGAATGCCTGTTAACTTGTGTAATTCTCTGGCTCACCTGGGTGGGATTTGTAAATCTGACAGAAAGAAGTGGTGCCCTGTAGAACAGAGGCTGCCAAGGACCTGATTTCAGCTGTTTGCCTGACCACCTTTTTTCGGGGATTTGTGTTGAGTTAACAAAAGAGAATGAATTGTGTGTGTTTGTTGGGGCAAACTACTGATCTGTTACAGATTGTGACAGATCCAGAGATTTTGTGGATTTAGGCATTTTAGAGGCATTTTCTCCACATGCTGTTTCTCTCATTAGCAGTATTGGATTTAAGTCTCTTGATCTATTACTAAAGTCCAAAAGACACGTCTTTTAGTCTTAAATCCCTATTCACAAGGAAAGTCAGATTTTCTTTAATTTTTTTTTTTTTTTTTTTTTTTTTTTTTTGCTGTTCACCTCTTACTCATTTACCAGGAGCGAGTGACGTGTGGAGTGGTCCATAGAACCAAACCACACCACAACTTGGCAGGATGGGTCTTAGTGGGTGGATAATGACTCCTGTTCTACAAAACACGGGGTCACCAGTCGCAGCCCCAGCATCACACGGAACAAGAAATGACAGCCAGCACCCTGGGCCCAGCTCAGCCAGAGCTGGGTTGCTCCTCAGTCGCCCTCCCTGGTGTCAAGTGGGGGGGGGGGGGGGGGGGGGGGGGCGATCCCCTCTGAAAGGGGTAATTAATGATTATTCCAGTGTTGGCTTGTTGCCAGGCTTCCAGTGGCCTTGCCAGTCCGGTGGGTCTGACTCCACCAGAAAGAATGCAAAAAAAAGTTCCTTTTGCTGTCCTGTTCTTTTTTCAATGGCTCGGGGAGGGGGTGGGGGGGTTAGTGTGAGTTGAGACAAATGCAGTTGGGTCTCAGCTGCCCAGGGAGCGAGAGGAAGTGTTTGTTACCAGAAAAATATTAAAGAAATAAACCAACTTGGTTTTGGGGCAGGGCTTTCAGACCATTGTATTTTAGGACTAAAAAGACAAATTCGATGCATCAGCATAAAGTGCACCTCTTATCCCCGTGGGACTTGCTGGGGGGGAGGAAGGGGGACATTCATATTGCTGATGTTTTTAGCAATAGAGACATCTTTTTTAAAATCCTAGGATTAGAAGTAACTTGTTCCTACTTACTTTTAACAGTGTCTTCCTGAAATGATAGAAAATGTCACTGCATTTATTCTCCACTCTCAGCCTGAATTTAGAAGATCCCTTTTACTGTGCTCTCCGTGGCTGCTCAGGGGAGCAGTACAAGCCTGTGACGGGCTCTGTCCTCAGGTGCTGCTGTAGGACGTGGAAAATGGGCAGAAGTGTTTGTCTGGGGTATTGAAGTGATGGGCAGGTACTGAGATCCCCTCTTTCACAGGCGTTGGTTGAACGGAATTAACTTTCCGAATTTTAGAACAGTGACTCTTGTAGCGATAGACTTTTTTCCCTACAATTTTAAGGTGAAAGAGTGTGTGTTACAGGAATGATTTGGGAACTGAGCCTGGTCTTTGAAGGCAGCTGCGTACATTAACTAAAGTGATGTTCATGATACAGCTGATTACAAAGAATTCTGCTTTCAAAGGACGATGCTAGCAGTTATGCAAAGTAAAGCTTGGATCAGTATTTTTCAAAGTGATGCCTTGTAGCTTTTGCAAAAGTCAAAGTATTCTGTTTTCATTTTAGTACCATAGCATTTAGGGCTGAAATTTCCCTGACTCTCTATGAGAATCAGATAATTTGTGGAAGCTTATTCATTGAATTTGGCCGCTTTGCTTTGTTCAAACATTGGGTGTTTTTTCAGTTACTTCTATTTCTGGTGCCACTATCCCTGGCTGAGATTCAGGTATGTTTGCTTTTTAATGCTGTTTCAGTGTAGCTCTTGACACCTAACACGTTCCTGAGTGAAGATAAGCTGTCCGCTGATATGAAGGTGAAGACTTTTAGAAAGCTCCTTCTCCAAAATGATTGAGGGGAAGTTGCAAGTATTTGTTTGTGACATCCAAAATGTTAAAGCAACAAAAAGTTCATTACATCATCCAACCCTGATTATAATTTTTAATAAATTTTAGAATTGTAGAAATGGCAGTTGGGAAGGATCTGTAGAGATCATCTAGTCCAGCATCCTCCATCACTGTCCATCCTTCTGGAAGCTGAAGTTGGCCAGCTGAAGTCAGCCTGAATGTCAGCTGAGCCTTATGCCCTGTGCAGGATGGCAGGAACCTGCTGCTCTGCTTCCTGCCAGAGAACCTGGGTGTCTGTCCCAGCTGAGCTGCAGCTCCTGCCCCCTCTCTCGCTTGCTGGAAGTAGCAGGACCCAGTGCTGGTAGCCGCATTTGCCAACCCACACAGCCTAGCCCTTTCCCCTTCCTGAGGAGGTGCTGGTGTGCCCCTTGCTGTGACCTTCTCAGAGCCTCCCCTGGGCTTTCCCAGTTCCTCACACTCCTCTTGAACTGGGGGCCCAGCAGTGGATGTGCTACTCCGGGCATGTTCTCGTCAGAGCAGGCTGCTGTGAAGAAATGGATCATCTTTAATCTCCTTAGGCCAGGATGAAGCAATCTTTCCATTCAACGGACTCTCAGACAGCATTTCCAGAATTATGAGACAAATCTATTTGACTGTACATTGTATTAATATATTAGTACTTGAGGGAGTGTTTTAGTATTCTGTGGATGCCTGTTCAGTCGAGATGTTCTCCACCGGAATGGTCTGGAGAAAGGCCGAGCCCCCGCTCTGGGCAGGCAGCCTGCTTTCCATCGGGCTAACAACTATGAGAAGACTTCGATGTATTGAAATGATTTTGCTTCTTTTCAACTATTTCCAGTTAACTCTGATAGTGGTGTGTAAACTCCTAGTGCAGCCCCTTACAGTGGCAGAGTGTAGAAGGTGTGTTACGGTCTGACCTCCTGCTCAGACCTATCCTGATGTATCTTGGAACTGATGGGACCCCCTGGCGCCAGTGTCGCTGCCGGTTCACAGCTGGCTCTAGCCTGGGGTAAGGTCTGTGGTTTGGAGGGTCTTTTCTCCCCCCATCCCTTTGTACCTGCAGATCTTCACAAACTAAATGTCGAAGAGAACATACAAATAAGCAGAACTCTTCTTGTTGCTTTACAAAAAGAATAATCCTTTTGTCAGAGGAAAGGTCATGTTAAGCCACTTCAGGGTGAAGAGAAAATTGGTTAAGTCTCTTCATAGAGAAGAAGAATAGCAATGACGAACAAAATAACCTTCTTAAAAGATACTTCAGGGTTTGTATTGTGGGAGCAGGGCTGAGGCTTATCCACCATCTGTGTGGACTTCATCTTTCCCCCGTGGCACTCGAGCACTGGGAGCTGTGGGAGGGCAGGGTGGAGGGTCCGACCCATCTCGGGAGCCTTGTTCCCAGTTCTTGGTGCTTAATGCTCTTCCCTCCCGGAAACAGCCCTGGGGTGAGCCCCGACAGCCTCCCCCTTCCAGCAGATGGAGGATTCCCTCCGTGTTGCTGAACAAAATGGCGAGTGCTTTCAGAGCTGAAAGGAGTTAATTGCCAGATTAACACAGGCCGAGTTCTCTGTCTTAGGAAAACACTAATACGTTAAAATATTAAATTGCAGGAGCCTCTCGTAGAAATAAAGGAGCCTGCAGTGTAGGCAGGTAAAACAGGAGATGTTTACGTGGCTTTAGTGTCTGAGAACAGATTGTACTTTTCAATACTGTCAGGATGTGATTTACAGATATTCTGGTTTAGAAGTGTAATGGAAAGTATGTTTTAAGTGCTGGAGCATCACTGTGGTGAAGACTGCTGTACTTCCCAGAGAAAAGGTCAGGTAAGTGATGTTGGGCTCCTGTGGAGAGAACTTCATTGTTCTTTTGTTTGGCCAGAAATCTGGGGAAGAGAATTTTTTTTTTTTTTCAGGCTTAAGTGCAACATAAATGTAGCTAAATTTATTCTAGGACCCAAAATAGCCCAGAAGTGTAAGTGGTGGTGCATTATGCTGTGCAGATACTTTTTATCTCCTCTTATAGATCTCCCAGTAGCCTGACAGACACCTGTGCCTCCACTGCGTAAAGTGATCCGCTCAGGAGCGTGGTCATCTTGCTGGTTTTCAAGAGATACACAACCACCAGAAGAGCTCCCTTAAGAGACTTGAACCACAGTACAAATTTCACACTCTCACCTTGCCTTCCATGGAAGTAATTTGGGCTTCTTTCAGGTCCTTATGACACACTCTAGTATGGATCAGCAGGGTTTGAAAGCTGTCAAAACTGGTTATTCCATTTCCATCACAGGGACTGCTCTCTCTTCCCTGTTTCTCCTGTAGAGCCTTTCTCAAGATAATACCCAGTTAAAGCAGGAGCTCCTCGCCATAGTGAAATGTCTCTAGTTGGGGCTTTGGGAAGAGATTCTTTCCAAATCATCAGGGAAAAAAAAAAAAAAAAAGATGTGCGTTAATCTCTCTTGGAGTGTGTTTTCTCTATTAGCATGTCTTGCTGTGCCCTCTCAGTGCCCCTCCAGCTAGAGAGAAAAATAAATTCAAAGGTCTGAGCGTGTTCAGCAGGAATTTCGGATGGAGGTTCCGCAGAAGCCAGTCATGATGCTTCCCAGCTTCCCATACTTTCCCCAAACTTCCTTTTTTTTTTTTTTTTTTTTTTTTAAGGGCTCTTGTCTGAATAGATCTGTCATGGCTGCTATGTTTTTAAGGCTGGTAAATAGTGATTTATTTTATTCTCCCCTGCCCCCCACCTTTTGTGATTGCCTGGCTTAGCTGTGGGGAGATGGCTGGCAGTGTGGGCTTGTGGGGCAGCACCCACTCTGACCACCAGCACCTGTCACCCTGGCCCCAACGGTGGCATCTCAAAGCAGCAGATGCTGTGAAGTGGGTACCAATAAAGCATAAGAGCAGTAAATGAGAAACCACACGGCTACTGCCATGTATTGGATGATGAACATAAGATACACGGGTATATTTTTTTCATAATAACAGTTAATCTGTTCTTTTCAGCCTTGGCTCTGAAATTGGCAGCCTGTCTGAAGTGCTGTCCTCAACTCTTGTACTGCCTTCAACCTTTCTTTTAAAATTGTTTCTTAACTCATTAGACATTTGCACAATTAGTGGTCAAACATGTTCTTGGCATAGTGAGAGACAAAACCAACTGCCACCATTTTAATTTAAATTTTGAATACTTTTAAATTGGAATTTATTTGACTGCATTCAGCTCCCAAGTCAGTGTCAGGACTCGGGTAATGACGACTCCTGCACCAATTAGGACTAATCGGTGTAATTTAAAAAGGAACTTATGATCTATCAAATTTGATATACTTTCCACTAAATAATGAATGCTTCTGTCTCCACCCTTTCTCAGTGGTTGTTGAAGTCTTGGTGCTGTAGATGGATTTGTTTTAAGCCAGGCTAAAACTCGGCAGGCTCGTCTTCAATCAGCGAGGCATCGTTACAGCAATAAAAAGAAACAGCAGAGGAAATAGGAGCAAAACCCTCTTCTTTCTCGAGGAATGATCATAAAACCTGGGGTGACTCAGTTTTCTTTGCCTCTATTTTACACTCCACGTAACTGGCTCCATAAGCCTGGTTGATGTTTCAGAGCATCTCTTCAGTGCTGCCGTACGTAGCTGTGGGAGCATCCCTGTGCTGGGGGAGCTGGGGAGCCAGAGAGGAGACAGCAGGTTCCTGGAGATGGACCAGGAGTTGCTGGTGATCCTGGCAGCATGGAATGGGTGTCCTTTCTCCATCAGCGGGAGGAACTGGGGCCCAGGAGAGCCTCTGCTGTGACTGAGGGGGGAAGGTTCTGCTGGTGGGTCTGCACTCCAGGGGTGGTTGGAGGGTTTTCAAATTGCTCCTTATTTCCCTCCTGGGCAGGATACAGGAGACAGAGGTAGTGCTCTAGGAAGGGTTTGTGTTGGAAGCTTTCTGTATAGATGAATTCTCACCAGCCCATTACATGGAGATAGGCTTCTGCATGTCTTGTTTTAAGAGATGCCATGTGTTAAACAGGGCAGTTTCTCACAGGAGGACATTAAAGGTCCTGCAGTGCTCTGGGTGCTGCAGAGTTGGACGCTCTGGAGGGAGAGGTGGGGGTTCCTGAGAGGGGAATGTCTCCTGAGAATGGTTTCATGGGCTGTCTTTTGTGACCATGTGTCTGCTGCTGCCTCCTCTTACACCAGGCAGAGCGTTTCTGCGTTGGAACTGTGGATGTGAACATCTGAAGACTCACGCAGGGAAAGGGTCGGGTACTTGCTCAGCAGGTGATGTCGGCTGTTCAATACACTCCACAGTGGAATTTTAGCAAAAAAGGGATTCTCTGTCATGGCAACTGCTTGACAGAAGGCTGAGCTGCGGGGACCGCCGAGCAGGTGTCTGACTTACAGACGTCTTCTCTGGTGCCAGAACGATGTCTAAGCCATTGGACAAATTTTCTGGAATCAATATAGTATTTTGCAGCATTGGTGAAGTCTGTGATTCTCTGCGAGGCTGATGGAAGCCACATGGAACCTCTCACCTAAATTGTCATTTCCTAATCGTCTCTTTCAGTGTATCGCAAAAGACCACCTTCTCCAACTCTTACGTGCAAATTAAAATCACCCTTCCTCTTGAGCAACTGCTGCATACGTACATCGGAATAATGCAGCATCTCACAGCTGAGCAGAACACAGACATTCTAAATTTGGGGGTTACTTCACAACGCCTGGGCACATCTGCACAAAGGCAGCATCATGCAGTGGCACCCGGTGCCCTCCATGGACAGGGGAAGATGCTACACCCCACCCTGCCTAGTGGCTTCCCAACTCCTTGGTGCCCACCTAACCTGGAGGCAGGGATGTGCCAGAGCTGCACAACCTCAGGAGAGATGAACAAGAAGCAGGGGGTGAGGAGGACAGTAGCAGATTCACCTACCAATTAGATCATTTAGGACCCTTTGAACTCCTTTTTGCTGTTTTTTGTGTAGCATGGTGGAGCTGTGGGATTGTCTTATAACTGTAAATGAAGGTGGGGAATGCTACAGGTTATACAGGGCATCCATCTAAAACCCAAATGTGGTATGAAATGTGAGGTGGTGGGGCGAGCTGTGGGCTGGACTGGGCAGGTGCAGTGACCTGGAGTCTCTTGTACTTCTGTTTGGAGGGAAAGGCTTTGAAGTGGAGAAGAGGAGGGATGGGGGAACCAAATGAGATAAGAAAACATGGTGGGGGGGGGGGGCGGAACACCTAATGTATAGGGGAGGAAAACAAGGGAAGTTGGTTAATACCAGTCAAGCTTGTTATCTAGCAAGGTGGGCTGTGTGGGTCTCAGAAAAGAAAGCCATTAAAGAAAATGGACCCACCAGCAAGTGGAGAGAGATGTGATTGAGGCAGAAGCTGCTGGTGCTGCTCTATACAGTCTGGGCTTTGAAGGAAATTTTAGTGTTGGGTGGAAAATCTGAAGTCACTAAAGTGGAAAGGAAGAGGAAGTTGCAGAGCTACACAGAAGGCATGAAGCTCTGCAGAAACCTGATCATTGATGCTGAGCCAGCAGGAGCCCTGCTCAGGTAGGTGATGGCAGGAGAGGCAACTCCTGCATGCACGAGAACAGGCCTCTTTGTCTGAAAAAAGCTTCCCCCAGCAGTGGGGCTGTAGTGCTCATCAGGGTTGGTCTCCTGAAGCTTTTTGAAGCTCTCCCATCACAAAGTCCAACATGTACCAGATGAACGAATGGTGCCGTCTCAACTGGTTGTAGGTCTTAGTCCTAACCTCAATGGGCAAGAGAAAAGCTTGTTTGATGAACGTGCCCTTGGTTGTCTCTTGGCTCCTGCTCCTCCTCTTTGCTCTTCCACGCAGGCACAGGTGGCCTCCCCCTTTGCAAAACCCTGAAGCCTGGAATGGGCTGTGCAAGCTGCCAAGAGCAGAGGAGACCATATCATTGTGGGATTGGCAGGGTTTATTGATTTGCTTAAAATGCAAGTGCATATGGGGATATAGAAAGCCTGGGAAGGTGATGATAGGAGCTGCGATGTTTTCTCCAAGCAGCACAAACCACAGATTAGGACAGATCAGATGCTAAATTTTGACTGTCTGCTTTCATGACATCAGATAAGGAATCCATCTTGTATCTAAATGAATGGTTTTATCCTTCTGGATTAAGTATAACACAGCACATAATGTAGTACCTGCTGTTTCACAGTGAGGTTAATCAGACCTTTCCCTGGTGCTGCAGGGCACTGAGCAGGAGCTCAGAGGTTTGTTCTGCAGGATACAGGTGCCTCAGCTCCCCCTCATCCCTGTGCTGGGAGTGGGGAAAGGACTTCACTGTGCTGGGGGGGCTGCTGCTTCCCCCAGGTGCAACAGAAAAGAAACCCCTTATAAAATAATATAAAATAAACAGGGTGATGGGTTTTCTTATTTTTCTTAAAAAAAAAAAAAAAAAAAAAAAGGCAAGAAGAGAGATGATTTAAAAACTGACTTGGTGAAACACCTCCAGGCCAGCAGTTAGATCTCTCTCTGTTGGGAAGAAGGGTAGTGTTTTCTCGCTGAGCCCACAGGTTGTGCCGTGCTCCCTGCCCCGGGGGGACAAGCTGGCCGGGGGCTGTGTGCCCAGGGAACGTGGGGAAGAGCCCCACGCTGCCCAGCAGCTACCCCTCAGTTCCAGCCCACCCCAGGGGAGGCAGAATAAAGGTTTTAAATCTGTCCTGAGAAGTGGGCTGCAGGTTGGTGGAAAGAAGGTGTCGAGTGGGGAAGGCTGGAGGTACAATCCCCAGGGCCTCATGACAGGCACATCAGTCCCGCCAGGTACCTCCTGACACTCATACTCTGCTGCACTGAGCTCTGTCCTACAGGTGTCTGTCTGTCCATCCCACATGGGCCACTGCACGTTATCTGTCCTGCTTTTCAGATCCTGGTGCCTGGATATGAATATGCCCAACATCTCGGCACAGGGCACTGCTGGCCAGCTGGGAGACCCCCCAGCCCCTCTGGGTTTGTGAAAAAAGTCTGTGGAAAGGCTTTGTGATTTTTTCTGACAGTTCTGGGAGAGAGTGAAAAAAAAACAAACCAAAAACCCCAACAAAACGAAACACAAACCTGTGTGAATTTTTTGGGGAAAAAAAAGTTTCCTCCTTGCTCTGTGATTCTGCAGCCATTGAGGCACCTGAGTAAATGTTTATTCTGGTGGGCTGCTCAGGCTGCACCTCTGCGATCAAACTGAAGTGGTTTGAGCTGGGTCACTAATAAAAAATAGATATTTGCATTTCTGTTTCAAACTGTGTTCAAAGCACAAGGCGGAGAGACAGCACTTGATGAGTGATTACTGCATTTCATCGCTTGGCACATGGCTCACGACTGTCTGCTGCTTTTATGCCAGATCTCCAAAAAGACTCACAACCCGCCTGGGGATGGGTTTTGAAAGTGCATCATCTAATTCAAGTACAAAGCAGATGAACAGCCTTATAAATGAGATCAGTCATTCCTGTGCTTAAGTCAAAGCATTATCTCTTTGAAAATCCAAATACCTGTTCATCTTCAATCAGAGCTGTTAGCTCCTGTTTTTTTTTTCCCCCCCAGTTTATTTATTTTTAATATCTAGCTGCTAGTATGGCTGCACTCCACCCTTAAATGCCAGGGGAGAAAACGTGCAGCAGTGAGAATGTCTTGATTTGTGTTTGTGTGTGAGCAGTGACAAAATTGAAGTGTAAATAAGGGTTCAGGCTGTATAAATCTGACACTGCAATAGGTGCTGCTTGGAGGTAAATCCCTGTGTCCCAGAGGGAGGTGGCGGCAGGAGACTGGCTGAGTGAGAGCTTCTCTTTGCAGTTTGGCACCTGTGCTGCACCGAGGTGGAGCCCGTGGTGAGCCTGCTGAGCTGCTGTTGGTTAGTTGCCTGTGACAGGGTCCCCTCACCTTAGAAAATACGGTTAAACATCATTTCAGCTCATGGTATGTGACTGTTGTAGGCCAGACGCCGGGGAAATGGACTCACCGGGTGGAAGGAAGGGCTGCTGCCCCCAGCTCCCTCAACAGCTGTATTTGGGGAGATCCAGCTCTTAATCCAGGAGGGGATTTTCCAGGGAAGCAGAGGGGCTGGCTCCAAAAAGGAGCCAGAAAGGTCAAGTGCTGGGAAGAGGTCTGATCTCAGCGCTGCTGAGGGCTGTTTCCAGAGAAAAAGCGTATTTATAGAATGGCCCAGAAATAGCGTTGTGATATGTCTGCAGTGTGCTGCAAGTCTCCTGTTCCCTGCCAAGCCATTTGGGGTGGCTGGGTCATTTAAAATATTTTAGGCAGGGTGAAATATCAGCTGCCATTAAAGCTTGCACGGAGCAGCAAGAAGCGTCTGGGCACAGGAGCAGCAGCCCCGAGCCCTCTGCCCAGACCAGCCCATCACCCGTGCCAGCCTTCCCCCGACTCTTTACTTCTGGAAGGTGTTTGCCAATACTGAAGTCTATTATTAGTGTCTTCAACTTTATTTGGAGTGCAAGTATGATGGAGATAGAGCC
>BJBW01010290.1:50790-82050 GCA_004320125.1 Scolopax mira
AGCCCATTGCTGGCAGGGCTCTGATGGGGCCATGGTGCTTGGCAGAACCTCTGCCCACCTTCGCTCTTCCGATGGTGGAAACATCCCTGCTCTGCTCCCTGGGAAACCAGACCTGCTTCAGATGGACTCCAGAATGGTCAAACCCCATATTTTTCAGTGTCATGAAGTGGTTCTTACTCTGATGGAGGATGCAGGCAGGGACATGGCCTTCATGCTTTCTGGGTTTGGGCTGGCTCTGAGCTTTTGGGAAGGTCTGGTTAGCCCATGCTCTGCGTCAGGGCTCGAAGATTTTCGCCCTGTTGAGAAATTAAAGGTGACAAAAGGAGCCTCCTTTTGAGGGGAATGTTTAGGTTTTTATTAATTAAATACAACTAACGAAGTAGCATGCAGTAATGCAGTACAGTTCGACTTAGCTTATAGTACAGAGAAAAAGTTACAAAATCTACAATTTTGTATTAAAAGCCTGCACCCCAGATCCTCCATATTTCTGCTCATCCCAGCACCCTTCCCCACAGCCACATCTAGGAAGTATAGGGCTGTTTCCTCTGTGCTTTGGGTCACTACTGGGCACAGATGGGTGATGGAGGGGAAAAGGGACTGCTGCATCTGCTTTCCCCATAGATAGAGTCATGGTTTGGCAGAACCACAGAAGGTTCTCTGGTGTTTATATAAATAAATAGAAAAGGTGGAAGAAAGGAGCTGGGCAAGAAAACAGCTCTGCTGCTGCCCCTGGAGGCAATACCCAGGTGGGACCTTTCAGCCCCTGCCGTGTGCTGTGAAATAAGAGGGGAGTTTGTGCAGCCTGAGGGGGAGGACCCTGCGGGGTCAGCGTGGCTCAGGCACACGTGGCAAAGGAAATATTTCCGTTGATTTCAAGAGGCTGAATCCAGGCTAAAAAAACCCCCTGTGTGTTAAGATGAGTTTTGTTGGCCGCAGCCTTGCATTGATTTGTCCTGTACCAGCACCGCTCTGCACAGGAGCAGGACGTGTCCCCACGGGGCCCTTTGTGAGATCAGATCTATACAGAGCACAGTCGGGGAGTAACTTGTCTGTGAAATCGGCTGCCTCAGGGACAGCTGGCTTCACCACTACGTTTTTTGACTGTACGTTCTTTTCTGATAAAAGAAGAAAAGAAAAGAAAAAAGAAAAGAACGGTGCTTCATCCATCCTTCCCAGCAGTGGCTAGTGCAAATTTAATTTGACACCTGTAATTTGAGAACTGGCAGGGCAGCAGTAAGATCAGAGTTTTGGAGCTTTTGGAAGCTGATAAATAGCTGTGCTTCCCGATGATTAAAAAATAACTCAATTTCCTTCCCGCAGGTGAGGGTTGGACCTTTCCTTCCCCCTGGGCACTGCTGGGGCTCACGGGCAGAGGGAAGAGGGCTGGGGTTTCCTCAATAAGAGTGGGGGCCTCAGCTACTCCTTCCCAAGGGAAAGAGGTGTTTGGGCTGGTGGGGGCTGTAGGATTCGGGTGGAAAGAAGCTGCATTGCTTTCCCACCAGGCAGGTGAGCACGACCAAGGGCCAGCCGTTGTCTGTGGTTGACCACACTTAGCTCACCCCACACAAACCCCCGGGGACTAGCTCCCATGAGCTTGGGTTTCATAGCCAGACACCAACGTAAGCTGTTAGCATGAAGCAGCCTGAGGCATAGCTCATCCTAAGAAAGGTTGTTTCCACTGCTTATACCAGACAACTAAACCACAGCAAAGGTAAAACCCTCCGGTTGGGGGTTTGTATGAGAAAGTGGGATGCTCGTGTGCTTTTTATGGCCTGTTTTATTTATTTGTTGGTGGTTCGTGTATGAAATAGGAATCCTTACATTATGCATGCTCCCCTCTCTGGTTTAACCAGCTCTTCCTCACAGGAATGCTTACCGCCACCACTCTGTGAGGAGCAGAGGTGTTCTTCCCTGTGTTAACATGATAAATGTGACCATCTTTCAGTGGTTTGGTGTTACAGGGGCTGGAGGTTTTGGCCCATTGCATTCGCTGTGGTGTTTCTCTTTCTCATGCTCTTAGGAGAGATGAAGGCTAGAAGTCAAAACCAAACTCTAAAGCTTATTTTTAAAAGCCATGTGAAGAAGAAATAATCCTGACCCAAAAATGAGCTGCATGATGTCTCAGCCTGTGCACATTCCTCTTGGTTTTGAGGTAGACAAACCCAGACTTCACTGGACTGCATCCCAGGGTGGAGGCCAATCTGAACCCTTTGTGTCTAACCAAGCCCTGTATCACCTCAGGATGTTCAAGCCAGGCAAGTGACTAAGGACAATAGCAAGTCAGTGGCCACGTGAGCAGGTAGAGCATCCGTCTGCCATTGCAGTCAGAGCAGGAAATGGTGGGGTGAGATATGTGATAATAGGGCAGGGTGGCATTTCAGACAGCAACCTCACTGGGTTTCCACCCCCCTGTGCCCCACGTGCACAGGCCTGTTCTGTCCCTGCTGGGGGAGCAACAGTGGCAATGAGGAAGGCAGGTCCATGAGGAATCCATGGGTAAAACCATGGATGAAATAGCTGATGGTAGAAAAACTCCTGGTGTAAGGGGATGAGGAGGAGCCCAGCTGGTGAGACCTGCTGCTCTGCACTATCCCTGGAGCTGCACATCACGGTTTGGGCTGGGGCAGCTCTCAGAGCTGGTTCCTGGCTCCACCAACATCCCAGGCTGACCTATCACACCTTCTCTCCTCTACCCTGTCTGTGATTGCCCCTCCCTTGAAATCTCCATCCGCCTTCATCAAATTAACCCACCGCAGCCATAAGCAGGAGCATCCCTGGCTGGCAGCTGAGCAGGCACCGGACTGTCCCAGGGCAGACCTGCACCTGCTTCTGATGCTTCAAAAGCCTCCAGGCTGTTCTCCACACCTCCTAGAGCACTTGGCTTTGTGGTGCACAGGCGATGTCCCAGGCAGGGGCGCATGGTGCCCATGCTGGCTCCTCGCTGCCTTCCCTCCTCCTCTTCCTGCACGCAGATGGGCAGGGGAGCCTGGGCATGGTCTGTCAGCCACAGGGCCCGTGCCACGTGCCACAGCAACTCCCCCTGGCCTGGCCTTTCCAGCAGCAGGCAGGTCAGGTTTGTTGGGTTTTTTTCCTAGCTATGGCTTCACACTGCCACTGTGTGGGCACCCCTATCACAGCCGTGGTGGCCATGAATCCCCTTCTCAAGCATCCCCACCACTGGGTTAGTCATGGCCGAGGCTTTGTTTTAGCCAGTTTGAACCGGGCTACTTCCTCTGCCTGGTGTTAGTGTGTCAGAGCTGCTTTCTCCCACTTTTTGGTCTGGGTCAATCAAGGCCACTGGGGCAGGGCTGGGTTCCAGCCAGAATGAAGGCAGAGCCAAGGCTCCATTGTCAAGCCTGCGTGTCCTCATCTCCTCTTTAATATTTATGTCCAGACTGCAGAGGTTGGAAATACTTCCAATCGACAAAACAGTTCAACAAATCCAATCAATAAAACATTATAAAAAGTGGTGAAAGATGGAGGAGAGATCCATTGGCTGTAAAGCACCACTGCTGTGTGCAGCCTCTCCAGACAAGGAGCATGAATTGATGGTGGTTTCCAAAATCCACCTGTTTCTATGGGGTGAGGAATAGGAGCATTGAACATCTCCAGCTGCTGGGATGGGGTGTGTAGGGCTGCAATGGCATCAGTGGGGCATCTGGGCTTTCCTCTAAGAACAAAGCCATTGGCTTTGTGAGCCTAGAATGATGGCAGACCCTGTGCAGAGGCTGACAGACTCCCTCTCAGCACCCTCCTGCCTGCATGGGCTGGGGAGGGCAACGTAGGGCTTCAGAGGGAAGGCTGAGGGTCAGTGCTGCTGGGAGAGGTGCCCAGCACCCACTGGGTGGGTGGGTGAGTGTGCCCCTGCTGCAGTTGTGTTACTGCACTTGGAGATGGGCAGCAAAGCCAGCCTGATGCTGTATCAAGCATGGGGAGCTGCAGACGGTGATGGCTCATGGCAAAAGCAGAGAGACATTTCTCAAGATCTGACTAACCTTTCTGTCCATTTAATCCAGAGAAAGTGGCAAATGAAAACTTGAAGCCCCAAAGCAGAGCTTTCAGAGCACTCCGCAGAGCCCGTGTTATCGCTGTAGCCACCGCGTTATTTTTCCTTTGTTTAATGAAAGCCTAGAAAACGTAAACTGTGACAGTTCTGCAAAGAGGAAGTGATACCACAGATCGCTTCCTCGGCAAAGGCAATTATTACAGGTTTGTATTTTTTGTCTTACTCTGCAGCTGTAGGTGCATAACCGACTGACACTGGCTGCCCCCGCACCCGGCTGGGCTCCTGGCCTCAGGGCAAAGGCACCTTGTGCTTAGGAATAGATGACGTGCTCTCACCCAAAGTTTAAACCTCATGATGCTGTCTCCTCTTGGAGGATGGAGAGGACTTAGTTCAGCAGCTCAAAGCCTGGGGCCATGCAAGCCAGGTTGGGAGCTGTATGCAAGGCTAAGAACCTGGATTGGCAAGTGAGCAGGTAAAGCAAAAAGCCAAGCAACTAAACTACTGTGCTGTAGCTGAGACGGGTGCATCACAATGAACAACAGCTCAATTAGAGCCGCCACATCCTCAGTCAAGGTCCATCTGAGTTGTTCATCTCAGTAGGCTTTGGAGCATAATTTCCACAAATCTCCTCAATGTTTCAACCGCTTTTGCTGCCACAAGACCAAATCTTGTCCAGAAAAGCAGCTTTGCGAAATACTCAGGGAAGTGAGAACTGGGTCCAGGCTCTCCCACCCCACCAAGCACTGGGCAAAGGAAGGTCTGGGATGGGGTTTCCTTGCTCTTCGTGGGCTGCACCATGGGCTATCAGGGGTGGAGAGAAGCTGCTTCTCTGTCTTTCTGTATTCCTGTTGACAGGACAAATGAAAGTTCCCCCTGGTTCCTCCTGTCCTGTGGGGCTGTGCCAGCATTTTGTGTGGCTGTGGGAAAGACAGAGCGATGCAGGAGCCAGCATTGCTCATCCCTCTTCCCCAGCACAATGGTCTGAATGGTTCCCTCCCCTCCTGGTTTCAGGACAGAGAAATGTAAGTTTCGTTAGAGCTGGTACACTACTTCTATGAGTTTCGTTTGTTGAGGAGCTTTTTCTTTTTTCCAAGATGAAAGTGGAAGGGGTGAGCTGTGGTGCACAGTGATCCTTGCCATCCTTACCCATAGACGAGTTTCACAGCACAGTATTTCAGAAAGGCAGGGTAGGGGGGAGCACAGAAACACACACCCGAACTGGCAGCTCTTAAATTGTTTTAAGCTCATGTGTGCGTGCAGCGTGTTTGGTTGAAATCCCCATCAGCTGCTCCATTAGCACCCATGGGGAGCCCTGGGCCCAGCACCTCCCAGGGTCCCCTGCTGGGGTGCCTGGTTCCTACGGGGCATCGTGCTGGGTGCCTTGTGCTGCTCAGACACCAGTGAAGAGCCTGGAGAAGGCTGAACTGGAACCAGCCTTTTCCCTGGGAATCAGTAAGGTCTTTAGGCAGGGGGAGTGCCTCGCTTAGGGTTCCCACTGGATTAAAGCTCCCGGTGTTAGATATATGTATTTATCTTACCATTGCAGAGCTAACAGTGCTCAGCTCTACGGGAGCATTGTAAATATCAGCCTTTCCCTGTCACCTGCACTTGGCTTAATTTTTAGAGCACTTGGTGGTACCTGGAGTATTTAACAGCACTCGGGCTCTGACTAATGGTTACAGATGTACATAAGATAGAAAGATTAGCAGCTCAGCTGTCTGATTAATATGTAAATGTACCCGGTTATGTGTGAGGGCTGTTAATGAAGTAACTCACGCTTCTGCCTCCATATATCAAAGGTGATTGATGGAAAGAGCACTTTAGGTGCCTGCTGGAAAAGTGTAGAAGTTGTTTTTGTCTGTGTCTTTCCTTTAAAAAAATTCTGTAGACCTAGGGCTGAGATTTCCTAAGGGAGAAAAAACAACCCAGTCTGAGTTTAATCTAAACTAATCCAAATTGTTGGCCATGCTCCTGCAGTATCTGTAAATTCTCAGATAGAAATAATCCATCAGGACCTTGTATAACAATCCACATGGTATCTTAAATAAACCTTCTCTTTGGCTATAGCTTGCAGCTGACACCTACTGTAAATTATTTGATGATACTTTATTTGAAGGGCTGTAGGCTGAAATGGATGTTGTGGTGAAGGCAGGAGGACCCAGCCCAGTGAAGATGTTCCCACGCTGTTGCTCCCACCCTGGTTGTGTTGTGGCACAGCCCTGCTCCCCAGCCTGCCCATCAGGTGAGGGGTGCCTTCTGCTGGGCAGCTGTGTGGCTCAGGAAAATCAAATAAAAATCCCAAGGCACCAGTGGATTTGTGTAATGCAAAGGGCTTCTGTCGTGGTTTAACCCCAGCCAGCAACTAGGACCACGCAGCTGCTCACGCTCTGCCTGTGCCCCCCAGAAAGGTGGGGAGATGAGGGAGAAAAGGAGGGAAAACAAAACTCGTGGGTTGAGATGAAGACAGTTTAATAGAGCAGTAAGGGAAGAGGAATATAATAACAATAATGGTAAAGGAGTATACAAAGTGAAGTAATACAACACAAGTTGCTCTCACTACTGGATGATGAGTTGCCCAGCCCCTCCTGGGCAGAGATTGTGAATTCCTGCCCCCCTGCCCACACCCCGCCAGCCAACCCCCATACATACACTGAGCATGACGTCTATGGTATGGAATATTCCTGTGGCCAGCTTGTCCTGGCTGTGCTCCCTCTCAGCTTCTATGGGAAGTTGAAAAATTCCTCAACTAATGTAAACATTTCTTAGCAGCAACTAAAACAATACGTTATCAACATTGTTCTCATACTAAATCCAAAACACAGCAGCTGCTGGAAAGAAAATGAACTCCATCCCAGCTGAAACCTGGACAGCTTCCCAACGGGGGACGAGACACCGCCTGAGAGCTCAGACCTGCAGCCCAGGGTGAGGATGGCTGTGCCTGGGGCAGGGGCTGTCACCCTTGGTGTGTGACCTGTCCCCTGGCTGAACACCCCTATGCCTCCTGTGGGTGAAGCTGGCAGCCCTGGGGCAGCAAGACATGGGGTGTCTCTCCAGCTGGCACCCTGTGACGTGCCCTTTCCTGGTGGGGAGGACAGCCCTGGAAACACCCCCCGACAACACCACCATGAGTCACATCAGGCTTTCATCCTGCCCCTAAAAACCACTGTGCATGTTTCAAGATCACGCTCTGCAAAATAAAGTCCATTATGTTGAAACTGGTTGCTGGGTTGGGGGGGAGGGAGTTTTGCAATGGTAGTAAAATTTGGTGCGATGCTGCAAGCTCAGCACTGCATAATGTCTGTTCCCTGGGACAGGAGCTGTAAAGGGCTCAACTGCTGCAAGATTTCCCACAGATAAAATGCACTACAGTGCCTGCCTGTCAAAGTAGTTTAAAATATTCAAATCCTGTTATAGCTCTTCTTTGCTTCATCCTTCTCATTCCCACAGGAATTTTGGGGGATCATAACACACATCATTTTTATCTCTTCTCCAAGCCGTGGGCACTCACAGCCTGTCCACCCCTGGCAAAGCCAGGCAGGGTAGGAGCTCTGTTTGGTAACCCTGGTCCAACAGCTCTCCCTGTAAAGCTTCTTGTGTTGTTGTAACTTGCTGAGGCTGGAATTGCTTTGTCCAAAATTTTCCATGCCTCTAGCCAGGTGTTTCTGGTGCTGGTTTTAAATAATCAGACATTTACTAAGAGCAGGGGTTGGAGCAATGTGAATTTTAGTTATGAAAAAGATTTGCTGATGTTCTCTCTGTAAGCAGAAATGTCATCGTGGTCGGTGGGCAAGGGAAGGGGGAGTGACAAGGCAGAAAGGCCCCCCTTCTTGATGCCACCACCAACAACAGAAACCACTGTGACCTACACACCAGATTTAGGGCTGGTTTCAGCTCTGGAGAGGAAGATTTGGGACACAAGTCCCCTTGTGTTGGCTTGCAGGAGAGCCCTGTAGTGGGTACGAGGGCAGCTTAGTGGGGGTGGGTGCCAGCCTCTGACTAACATTGGGATAGTTCTGCATAAATAAGCACCATTGCAGTCTCTCAAGTTTTTTTTTCTATTGTCATTTTTACTGGCAATAATTCTCACATTTTTTCCCTGAAACGCAGCAACCTGGATGCACATTCTGGCATTTTAAATGTTTCTTTTTATTTTCTTCCAGTTCCTCTGATGCAGGAGAGTCAGCTCCTTGTAAGCACTGGCATAGATAATGGTTTATTGTATTCCTGATGACAAATTGGTTTAAGATAATTATTAGGCTGATGTTTAAAGCTTTCAATGCAAACCAATGCAATTAAACATGAAATAATACTTCATAATTCATACAGAGAAAGATCTTTGTCTGCAGCTAATGTTTTGGAAGAAAATGTTATATGAGAATCTTTCTGTCCCTGTTACACCCATATCCACATAATGGACACTGGGACTGTTGTTTCTCTCCCTTGATGTCTCATGATTTTCCTGGTCATTCTTTTTCTTTTCCTCACTGTTTCTGAAGTCAAACACAGCTATTCCTGCAGTGCTCCCCAAAGCCTCTGTCGGGAGCCCTGCCTTCCCTCGGATGTGCTTTCCAGCATTAGGTGTGTGCTAATGCCCCCACTGTGGGAGGAGGGGTGTCCCTGGCCACCCTGGAGGGGCGAAAGCTGGAGGCATGGCCACCACATGAGAGAGTCCCCAGCACTGTCCTGAAATCCTGAGGGGATGATAGAACCTTCTCCTTTTTCTCCATGATAGCAGAAAGAGTTGGTGGTTTCAGCACTTTGTTCCAGACTTCCATCATCCTGCTGTAAGTTCCCTGCGCTGCCTTCTCTTCCCACGCTTCCAGGAAAGGTAAGTTGGAGGGCAAATCAACAGTCATTTGGGTTGTGTTTCCTACAAGGTGCTGTTCTTCAGACAGAAAGTGTTTAAGGGTTCACAAGCTGGAAAACTGTCAAAAAGCATAGATCTCCCAGATAGATTAGGTAAAAACACAGTGAAGGATACAGACCTCCTTTGAAAGACTGAGGAGATGAGACTGGTCCATCACCCCCTCGCATGACGGGCCAGTGTTTGTGACAGACGTGAGATACCCACAGTTGATTATTTATTCCTTCCCATGATGATTTGGTTTCATGTTTCCCATTTTTGAAGATGTCCCTTGCTGTCAGGCTCTGGGCTCTCCTGGGGACAAGTGGTTGCCCTGCTCTCATCTAAGCCACTGCAGTCAGCAGCAGGAGGAGGTTCACTGGGTTGGACCACAGCTGGTGGGCTCAGGCTGTCCTGGAAGAATGGCGGTCTGGGGTCTGACTTTTATGTCAAATTTATTTATAGATTTTTACGCATTGACTATTTGGTGATTTTGAAATGAAAATATTCTCAGTATAGACTGAACTTTAGGAACTTCTGTGAAGTTGGTCAGTCCTTTATTAAATTGTAGCTCATACACCTAGAATATATATATTTATATATATATACACATATATAAATGTGAATGTAGTATATTCACTTTGCTGTCATGTAACAGGTTACTCATGTATTAATAATTACTAACAGCACAGATCTTAGAGCCTTCTGGGTGGAGAGTGTCCAAAATTTCTGCAGTTTGATCCTGTCTTAAGGCTTCAAAGACTTTGAACCTACAATACAAAAACAGGCTTAAAGTTCTTCAAGAGACATCCAGCATTTCAAAGCCACGTTTCTTAATTTGACACTGCTTTAAAATTTGGCTGCTTAGCAAGAGCCAGCCTGTGTGTCCCTTGCTAAGGGCCGATGGTGTGGGTGTGCGCAGCAAAGTCCTACAGCAGCTTCACATTGAATTCAACTGCACTCTGTCATTTACGTTCAGCCCTTTACAGCCATATCTGGATCTTTTATGGTAGATTTTTTTCCTCTTTTTCAATCCTAAACCAATTTAAAGCCTTTTAATGGCAGTAAGTGTATACCTGATCTGCCATTTTCAAGCTGCAATTTATGTTGTCTCGCAGCAGCATTAATTCCAGCACCCGAGGCGGGAGAAGGGCTTACCGCCGTCAGACTGATGAGCAGTGATGGAGCTGTGCTATTTAATTAGGAGCAGCAGTCGCTTCCCACGGAGCCACTCACACGTTGCCTGGAGGCAGCCCGAGCCCCAGCCGCCCTCCAAGGCACAGGCCAGCTCCAGCCCCCACCTCCCACCCACCCACAGTGGGTGAAAATCTCTCTGAGCCCTTGGCCAGGGCTTCTCTGGTGCCTCCCTAGGTGTACATTTGTCACACCAACCTCTAGGCACAAAGCTCATGATTTTTGAACTGAGGTTGAGTGCCATCTTGTTCTGGGCACCCTAAAGATACCATACAGCACTGAGTAAAAAAAAAAAAACCCACCCCCTATTTTCCATCCTGTAGGAGAGCATTGCTGGATTTTGTGCTACAAATCACTCAGGGTTTGAGGAAGTGAGTCCTGCTTGCTCCAGACCACCTGGGACAGCAAAGGTGTCACTGTAGGAGGGACATTAGCTGACTATAAACTCTCCATATTTTCCAAAACCAGTGAAAAATTGTCAAGGAAGAATGTATAAAGGCAATGATCTTTGATCTATTTTTCAAGGGCAGAAATGAAACCCTACGTTTTGTGACACAGACATAAACCATCAGGAAACTTGTACCTGTCAGAAGAAGTACAATGTAGGATATTTTCCTTTTCCAATCACTTTGTCCCTGGCCTTGTACTAGGGACAAACGTCCCTCATCAGCTTCTGGGAGACTCCAGGAGAAGTGAAAAAAAGACTAGGAAAAAGGCAGATAAAACTAGAAGCAGCAGGATGCGATGGATGTATTTGCATATCATTTTGCATTTGTGAGAACAATCATAACCCACTTATAGAAGGATGACATCGAGGTCTACCCTGTCATCAAATCAGTTTTAAGACCTTTTTTCTTTCCCTCTAGTTATTTTCCTTTATAATCTAGATCCATCTGATCTATTTACTGGCATTTATGGACTGAAATTTGGCATAGCTTCATTTTATGTGTCATGCCAAAGGCCAGATAAATAAACATAGCCTTATTAAGTGGGGCTGGAAGCCATGGGGTAAGGGATAACGATGAGAAATGTGCCTGAACCAGGGATGCAGGCAGCTTCGTGGGGTGGGTCCAGTCTTTAGTTATCTGGCTTAACTGCATAGCTTGCTGATGAGCCCCCGCCACTGGGAGAAACCAGTCCCTCACCCCTTCTCTTGAAACATTTCCTTGTCTAATTCCAGCTCCAAAACTCTTCTATATTCGAGAAAATGGGTTTTCCTTTCATATGGGAAGGAAACCAGTACAAGCAGAGCTCAGTAATTTTCAGAATATATTGGGAAGAAAAGGCATTTATTTGGTCAGGTACCAGTTAACTCTGCAGCAAAGCCATTGCTAATGCAGAAAAAACACTCAATATACAGAGAAATAGTCAATAAATGTGTCGTGTTTGGGAAAAACAAGTTTCAGCTGCAGTCCTACCACAGGATGGAGAGTCCCATGGTGACCCTGTGTGTGTGGTACAGCACGAGCCACTGCTGCCCGCTCTGCACCAGCGGGTCCAGGGGACTGGTCGCTGGTACTGGCCCCACAGCTCTCTGAACTGGCCATACTGATTTTCAGTGGCGCTGGGGTCATCACGGTTGGGCAGCAATGAAAGCAAGCTGCTGCTGTGCCAGGGTTTGAAAACCAGCTGGGGATGGCCCAGCTTGACACCAGTCCCAGACAAACACGCAGCAGCGCGTGCAAGGGTATGACTAATGAAGGATGGAGAGTTATTCCATCACTGTAGGGTTACAGAACAGGACTTGATATCTTTTTAATGAGATTGCAAATTAGACTGCTAAAGGTAATAATGTTGTTGTAATTTACAGAGATATTTGATTCTTCAAAGCTATTGATTAAGGAATTAGAATTATATACAATTAATGTAGTTCATACCGAGTGGATTTCAAGCCAGCAGATTTACAAACCTCACACCTCAGCTGCAAAAAGGGGAGCAATGTCTTTGTGTCTGCCCAGCTCTGATGGGGCTCAAGTGTTGCTCTTTCAGGATTTAATGTGTCTGGCAGTGGTTTTGGTGAGAAAACGGAAAATTCATAGGTGACATTAACTCATGAGACAGGTGAAGAATAAGCGAGCAAGTCACTGAGGCTGCATATTTGGGCTTTGTAGCTTGGCAAAAATAAACAGCATTTGCTTTTTAATAAGGTCAAACATCAAGCCCTACATCCTGGAAGCCAGGAGCCAGGCTGTGTTTGCAGGGCAGGGACTTCTGGCCAGACAAGCAGGGAGCCAGGGAACAACTGAGAGATTATGGTGAATTAAAGCTCCTCGTCCAGCACTGTAGCCTAAAGGGATAGGAAAAATTTTGTTGGGATAAAGAGGGAAATTGCAGCACTGGGAAGGAGATGCCGCTGATCTGTGTTAGACGAGATGTGAATGTTCCTGAAATGTGTGTCCACTTCTGCTCTCTTAAGCAAACTGCTGCTGCTGTGGAAGGCCCGGAGAGGAGGTGGGAGAGCACCAGGCGCTGCCTGGCAGGAGGGAAGGAGCTGAGCAGCCGCCGTGGTTCTGGGCTGACCGTGGGGCTGTGCGAGGTGCTCGGCACGGCTGAGATCCTGGCCCCTGCCCCACCATGATGGGACCCCTTGTGCTGAAACCCTGGGGCCTTCCACAGGAGCTCCAAAGAGGTGTTTGGAAACACAGCTTCGGTAAATGCTGTCAGAGGCAGAAGAAGATCCTGTCGCAGAAGGTGGGCAAACGCAGAGCGAGGAGGGATGGCCTGGTGGGTGATTTGGCATTGGAGGGCCCAGAGCGAGGAGTGACCCGGCTGGGGCGTGTTACAGGAGCTGGTTGCAGGAGTCCTTTCCGACTTTATAACCTATGAACTATGCTGCCTCTTTCAAATAATCCCTGGTGCTGGTGGATTAAGTGTGTGACAGCTCAGCCCAGATGAGCTTTGTCTCTCTAAAGCCCCGTGTCGGAGCAGGTTGCTCACTCCCACCTCCTCACTGTGGCTTTGTGTGCTCTGGACACACCGCTGAGTACAGAGGCGGGGGAAAGCGGAGGGATGGAGGCGATACATTCTGCATTTCCCCTTTGCAGCTGCCTTTTGCTCCTCCAGGGTGAGAGCCAGCTGCAGCCTTCAAGCATTGGAAATATTTAAAAATCATCCCCTTTACTCGGGGGAAAGGTGGCATAGCAAACAACTGCCACGTTCCCTGAGAGATCAATAACACCCTGCAGGAAGCTAAATCGTCCTTTATTAATCTGATGAATTAGCCCGATACAGGGAGGAAGAGATCAACAGCATGGAAAATAAATGCATGCCCTGAAGCAAAGCTTGTCAGCTATGGAAATAGAAGTGTCTTTCCTTTTACCCATAACAAATAATCTTGAAAGTTAGGCTGGAAGACCAAAGTGACTTCTGAGGTTTATCAGTGCTATGTGGATGGAGAAACTTGCCTCTCTCTTTGAAAAGCAATTACACAATCACACAGAGACAAGCAGTTTCCCTGGTGTGCTGCTGGATTAGAAAGCTTGAATATCTTCCTCCTTATGCTTTAAGAGGGCCTGATTCAGCAAAGTACTTATGTATATATTTCAGCACCAGCATCATTCAAGGGAGCTCTGCTTTAGCCTTGCAGAATCAGGATCCTGGAAAAAGGTGAAAAGAAACAGCGTCAGATTTTCATCTTCTATTGAAGATGGCAAAAAAGAGTTTTTGTAATAAGGAACAAAATCAGCCCCTCTGAGCTGCCCCACAGGGCAGCCCTGGCCCTGGGTTGTTCCTTCCCTTCACGGGAACAAGATGCACCCCACCAAGGACTGTTGTGTCTTTCTCTGAAAATGGTATGATTAAGCCATTTCTTATAAAATGTGGTCAGCTTTTCAAAAGTCTTTGTATCGCCTTCAGTTGCTGTGCCTTAGACCAAATCAGGACTGGCTATTTGGGGATTTTTAAAGGGAAACCTTAGATTGCCAGTGTGGGGAGAAGACGCCTGCTGTCACTTGTGTCCCAGTTTTCCTTTTCTTTTGGCACAGCATCACCTGACCAGGCTCTGCCTGGGCCAGAGCAGCCCGAACCAGCAGCTCTGCAGCAAGGAGCTGGGTCTTGCAGCTGAAGGAGAGTTTTGGTTCCTGCAGCTGCAGAGGCCTCTGCAGCGTTGCAGGACCTTTTGCACACCTGCTAATTTCCTAGTAAAATAAGCATGAACTCTCACGCCAGAGCCAGGACGACTGAGATGCCAACTCTCACATCTTTTAGTATTTTCATAAGAATAGGGATTTCAGTTTTTATTTAAAACAACAAAGTTTCTAGCTTAGAGTGTCAGAAAATGCTTGAAGAAATTTTAAGTTAGATTTAGGATCTGGGGGCATGTCAGAATTTGAAAATGGTTAGACGTGGCAACCTGCATTGATAGATATGACTTTAAAACTGCTGTTGTGGTGCACATTTTTAAAGCATTTTTAAAGGTATGCTAAAGTTGTTCTGGAAGATCTTCAGGCAGAAAGAAGTGCATGGGTCTTGGTGTATTTTCCTAAGAGAATAAGGGGCTACGTTTTCCCCAATGAACTCCAGAGCCTGAGTCAGACTGAAATACTGGGGTCTCTAATTCAGGCTTTCCAACTTATTTTTATTTTTTATTTCATAGAAGACACAAATACACAAATAGTCCCTTACAGTCATTGGGTCTGTGCAAGCCACAAGGTATTGCCAAGGTATTGCCAAACAGGAAGAGGGGAATTCTGCAGGTGCAAAATCTAGTTCAAATGATTGAATAACTCCAGGGACAATGCTTGGCTCGTTTACCATCCCTATGGGCAAATACAATCTTTTTGAACCTTTAATCTACAGCACTGAATAAAGTTATGTAAATCTGGTGCAATGAGGAAGGCTTTTAAGCTGTGATTGGTATATCATGGTCCTCTCCCATTCTGTGAGATTGCTTTACAGCCAGGCCATAATCGCAATGACAGACATTCTTGATTGAGTTTTGTCTCTCTGTTAATCTATGGAGTCATTTGCAGGTGAAAACGAAGAGCTGTGTGTATCTGTGAAACTGGAGATGCACTGAAAAACTATACTTTTAATACTGAGTGTGGAGATTCCCCTGTATTATTATAGGAGTGCATTTTAGAATTAGAGTCTTGGGAAACTTCTCATTATAACTGTGATTTATTTTTTAGTGGTTTCCCCCATAAAGTAATATTAGAGATTAAGGACCATATATTGCAGGTGATAGCGAAAAACTGAAGATTAAGGCAAGGTACTGAGAATGTGAGTGCATGAGAGATGGTAAAGATGACTCATTTCTCTAATGTACGGGATGAAAGCTTAACTGAAAGGGTGAACAGATGAGAGGCAGAGCACAAGTGGTGTTTTATTGTCAGATCCTGAAAAATGTCATTTCAGACTCTCAGGGGAATTCTGCCTGGGCTCTCCCATTATGAGTGCAATTTGTTGTATGTGAAAGAAACCAATGACTAGCGGATGGGGTGGCCTCTCACAGCGGGACGAGGAGGAGAGCAACGCTTTCCAGGCAGGGTCTGACTCGCAATAGCATGTACCAAAGGAGCCAGGAGGGATGACCGTGTCCTTTGCTGGTGAGGATGACATAGCGGGGAAGGTTATCTTCATTCTACAGTAGTGGAAGGGCTTGGTGGGACTCACCAGGTCCTGGAGCGACACGTGAGGTTAAATCCACCCCTTGGAGCACTGGAAGGGCTTTTCTCCCCTTAGTTTTGAATAACGGGATGCCTGCATATTGCTGCTGGAGCTTTGTGCGGCTGCAGCCATACTGTGCAGCCCTGGAGGGTTCTTGTTGCCTCTGTGAAATGGAGATAACAGCCCTTATCTACAAGGCTCATCTCAGATACCAAGATGATTAAGCACACACATTTGTAAAATGTGCCCCAGCACCTCTTATTATTGATGACAACGATGACTGCGAGCAATGAGTCAAAGCGAAAAATCAAAATACAAGGTGAGGCAGTGGTGAGATAGCAACTCCCCAGTTGCTGAGCCCTCTTCCATGGTTCTTGCTGCCAGGGCTACTTCCCTCCCCAAAGGAGGGATCCTGCTAACAACCAGGTAGCTCTGGTTGCAGATGGGCCAAGGGGGGTTGTGGGTGCTCCTTGTCTAATTACGATCACATGAGTTGGCCCTCTCACCTGAGAAGGGGTGTCCCCCTGCCTCATGTGGTACGGAGCAGTGCCACAAGCAGATGTCAGGACGTTGAGGAGGGGAAGATGTTGCTGGAGGTGGATCTGCCCTCCTTGGGTGTACTGAGTCCGATTTTCCCCTCTCTCTTTGAGAAAGAAGAGGAAGGAAAGTCAAAAATGAAACAAAGAACAGCTTGACATATTGACTCATTTTTATATCCAAAGTCCATGTCCTCAGGCTCCCACTAGCTCCCCTCATCTGCACCCAATTACACGCCCAGCGAGATGGTGACTAATGGAAGGTCTGATCATATTTCTGTGAAAATCAATGGCAAGCCTTCTCTGATGCAGGACAAAGCTTCTGTGAGGAAAATGCTTCTTGTGAATTAACAAAGTTGGTGGGAGAAAAAAAAAACTTCTTAAAAATTCTTTGTGGTAATCAGTTTTTAAATTTAGCCATCCAGACTTTTGATCCCATCTGAATGGAAAATTGTAACCTTTGCTTCAGAGCATAATCCTGTTCAGTGGGAGGTGGCAGGGTGCTCCAGATCTCATGGGCTTGAACCCAGAGGGAGGTTTGTTTTTAGGTCTCGTGTTGACTAAGTTTCCCTCTTTCATTTAGAGAAGGTGGTGTTACTATGAGGGAGGATATTCAGATGACCGTTGCCGCGGGCCCTTCAGAAAAATTGCCACATTTTACATTAAGGGCAACCTTCCTCACATAGTACATCACCGCAATTAATTGCCTTGACACATGATTAGTACCTAGGGGCAAGGACAGATCATTCTGTTGATTGGGCATGGATGCGTTATTAATTGTATAAACTGGCTCTTAGTCAAAGGACACAAAGCAGTCACTGCAGTTATTGTCACTGTGGAACTGATATTTGAGAGCGCAGGAGATTTGTGGCGGGGCAATGCTCTTTTGCCATTGCAATATTATTAAGAACCTCTCACGGCAACTCGTAGGAAATTAGTCTTTAAACCTGATCCCCTCTCCCGCAACACCAGGTCACTTGGTGTTTCTGGTACTGTGCTGCACCCTCCCATTTGCTCCTGCTTGTTTTCCTTCTTTGCACAGAGATGGCACCTGGCAGACCGAAGAGCATGGGGAGCTTCTCCCTGGCTAGCAGGGAGCAGTTAAGATTTTTGTACTCAAAAAGTGAACTGTCTGACCTTGAGTCAACCTGAAATGACGTGATGTGCTGTTCAAAGCTTTAGCTCCATTTTCTGCCAATAAGTCATTTTGAAAGGAAGTAAGTTCATGAAGGATGTTACAAGATTTAGCAGGGCAGAAGTAACAAAAAAGCAAAAATAAGATTCATATCATGTCATTTATTCTCTCTGCATCCCATGTAGCTGTAATGATTTCATAGCTATTGTTACATTATGCAGGATCTCTTCTTAGTATTAATTATTAGATATTATAATATAACTCAAGCTTTACATACATCCTTCACTGAAATGAATCCTAAAGTATTTCACTGCTGATTACAGGCAGTGTACCAGCGCAGATGCTCTGGAGAGCACACCCAGCATACAGGAGGCAGCCACAGATGGGGAGGAATGATGGCACCTCAGAGTGTACAGGGGAAGCTGCTAGCTGGAGGCCAAAGAAAAGTCAAAAGTCC
The DNA here is from genome assembly GCA_004320125.1 of Scolopax mira. Lineage (NCBI taxonomy): Eukaryota > Metazoa > Chordata > Aves > Charadriiformes > Scolopacidae > Scolopax > Scolopax mira. Next base: position 68,569 of record BJBW01010290.1, read on the forward strand.
CAGGTGGGAGGAATATGTGCATTGTGATACATCATGAAGATGGGGCCAAATATTAAAGGGTTTTTTTTCAGGCAGATGATATTAGTTGTTCTGTGCAACACCTGCAGCATCTCTGCTGACCAGGAGGCATTTCTATGTACTGTGTTTTATTAATGGTCATTCTCTTTTTGTTTCCAGGCTGTGCAGGCTCTGATGGGAGCAGTTGAAGCTTGCACATTTTCAGTTACATCTTGTGTGAACAGCTCACATGCTCATTTCTAAGCCCACCTGATATCTCTTCAGCTGGTGGTGGTGGCAGGTCTCTGTGGTGCCCACGGTGGGGAGGACACTCCTGCCCTTGCCACCAGGCACAGAGCCTCAAGATACCCATCCTGCCCCCAGGGCTGTGCCAGGATAGTTTGCTTCATGCTGTGATGCCAGAATCTCTCATCTTGACAGCATCACCCTCTGCTCTCATTACATTAGAACTAGAAATTGTACATACCAACTTTTCAGTGGCACCTAAAGGGAAATGCATGTTATGTTACACGCCGTTATTAAGTGCCTCAGGCTCCAGCAATCTTTTTTCCTGCCAGCATTGATTCATTAAACAGCATACGGAAGTATAATAGTGGCTGGTATTAGGTTATATCCCCCTTGCTAACCAGAGTCTAATTTTTCTTCTTCATTTTTATTTGCAGTGTTTTGCATTGTTGTAATGAAGAACAAAGTGTTCAGGAGAAAAAACACCTACTGAATTTTAGCTTTTTGGCTCATGCATTTCTACAAAGCCTGTGGTTTTTTTGTATCTTTGAAATCCAAAACCAAAGACTTCTTAATCTAAAAATTATCTTGAATTAGTTGGGATGTCAAATTGAGAATAAAATCCTCAAATTTAAGCACATTCAAGAGCACCAGGCCTTGGTATCTGATAATGTACAGAGATGTCCAGGGCCCTAGAAAACTTATGTAAAAGACTAGGCAGGAAAAATAGGAAGGTAAGCCAGATATAGAATGAAAATGGCCAAAAAGAAGGCATAATAAGAAATATAGAACAATACACTCCCTCCTTACTTGAGAAAAAACTGTTTCAAATGACAAGAGCCAACCCAGTTTTGGTTTAGCTGAAAGCAAGGCTTGGTGCATTCGGAGGTGGTCCAGTACAGTCTTCTGCAAAACGTGCTAGAAGGTTGTGACACCCTGGTTTTCACAGGGCCCAAGTTCTGCAGCCCCTCTCGTCTGGATGTGTAGCACTTTGCTTTTTCAGTTGATCATCTTTGCAGTTCTGACAAACCTCATTCTCCACAGAATTAAAAATAAACTAATGTAAACCGCAGCATGTAAAGGTCCCACATGGGTGTGGGACTGGCTCACTCAGAGCACGCGATGGGGAATGGACAGGTAATCACAGTGCAGAGCCAAAATCCTGCCTGGCCCTGTAGTCGGGTGAGGTCTTATGTCTTGCTGTATTGTCTTCTCAGCCAACTGCGCAGAATTCCCTTGGTTTCTGGTTTCTGTTCTCTGTGGTGATGGTGCAAGGCGAGAGGTGACTGAAAAGCTTACCCTACCAGGAGCCCCAATGTGTCTCACCCCTATAGAGCTCCCATGGCATGGACACTATCATTCAAGCCAGGGCCTGGTGAGCTCTGCATAGGTGGCGTGTTGCTGGACTCCATTTGCAGGTTGTTGCTCAAGGCACGTAATGTTGCCCCGGGGCTGGTGATGGCCCATTCAAAGGTCAGGTCACTGGCATTGGTGGCCCCTCTGCTGTCAGGGCTCGCACGAGGGCTGCCTGCAGGCAACCATCCTTGTGCCTTCTGCAGTGTGTGCCGAAGGGGTCTGCAGGACAGCCCTGGCATTTTAGGGGCAGGGACTTCAAAGGCGCAGGACTTGGTGGGGGGTGGGAGCAGAAACAGTGTAGAAAAGGAAGAACATTGGGTTTCCCTGCCCATGTTGATTCTCATCTTTCTCTCCACAGAAGACTTGTTTCTACAGCCACCGCAGATGATTTCTTCCTTCAGCTGAAGCCCCACGTCAGACCCTGCAGTGGTGAGCAGCTTAGTTCGCACAGCACAGCCTCATGAGTGAAACCCAGCAGCCCCAGTGCTGCCACTGGTGTGGGGCGGCCTGAGCTGGTTGTGGGTTCTCCTGTTCTGTCAAAAATGAGCCCCCTGCCCTGCTTCTACTTGCATCCAGAATGTTAAAATATCCCCAGGTAGTAATGACTTCAGAGTTGTTCCTAAAAAAAAAACCTGAGAAGATTAAACCTGCAATAACAATTGTATATTAATCTGTGATAAAAGCCAAGTACACTGTTAACCAATACTTAATTTCTTAATTCAACTTAAACCCTGCTATGACAAATTTGCTCTTTTGAAGTGGAAAAAAGATTTTCAAATGATGATGCATATTTTAATTTCATTTTTAAAGGGTTATCTCAAGATACACTAATGACAAAGAAAAGACGTGTGTGTGGATACTTGGGGCAAGACTAGGGCAGACACATTCTTCAATGTGAATTTATTATTGTTTTCACCTGTTATCACCCGTCATGTATTTTATTATTGTAAATAGTTAATTTGCCTATTAATATTTATTATTGCAATGGCTTTCAGAAGGATTCCGGGGCTCTGGAGATCAAAGGGAGTGGTTGAAGAACTTCTCACGCTCCAGCTGCAACTCGAGCGTGCTCAGCCAGCAGCAGCAGAAGGACTTTGCTCTGTGATGGTGTCGCTCCACGTAGTCAGAGGTGAGCTTTGCGTCTGAATTTAAAACACCACTGAAAGTAAAATGGAAAGACAGCCCTGAGGACTGGCGGATTTCCCCATGTCAGAATTTCCCGTGGTGTCTCTGGTGCTCTGGGTGTGGATGACGACTTCTTTTATTAATTTTTGTTGTAGGCAGTAATTTGTGAATAATTTCCTAGGCAAAGCAAAGGTTGAACTTTTGAAGCAAATGTACGTGACATGACCTTTATATCTCTTAGTCACTGTCAGGCTTCGCTGAGTGCTCTTCACCTTGACATTCAGTAAAGCAATAAAGAAATGAAATGTACTAATGTAACCTTTATAAAAATAGTTAAAATGATAGTTTAATTTTTTAATCTCCCACTATGGTGTTAAAATAATCTCAGTAAAGTTTGGCAGTAAATTACATTCAGAAGGAACTCAATTTAAATAACATTATGTATATGATAGTTGGCAAATTATGTCCTGAACTGCTGCTTTAAAAAAAAACCCAAACACAGGTAGGGTGGGGTTGTTGACCTTTACAGTTTTTGGGGCCACTATTCAATTTTTGGTAGCTGATCTGGAATCTTAGGTTCTTTCTTCTTGCATATCCTGCCCCAGCAATCAGGAGGATGTTGTAGATAAGCATTTCCCAGCAGCCAGAGCAAATGGGTCTTGTGTATTTTAGCCACAACATTGTGTTTAATTTTGTCTTTATAAAAGACCTGCACAAAAAGAAAGAACCAAAATATTATTTGAGGGGAAGATGAAGAAATGTTTCTTATGAAGAAAAGAATGGTTTAAGCAAGATTAAAAAAAGTTTTGATAGCAAAAAGAATTCCTTGATCTTCATATAAAGTGGCATGGTTTTCTGGGTAATAATTACAGATCAGACTGTAAATTCAGGCTGAGATTGATCAGGAGTACCTATTGCAAACTGAAAATGTGATAGCCTCAGACATACAAATGCATGTGGAAATGAGTGCTGTGTGATGGTTCAAATCTGTATATGAGATACAAGTTATTAAAAAGGCATCTACAAGACTGCGTGTTGCATCTTAAACTGAGGGATCTTAAACTGTGTCACAAACGGATATTTCTTAGAATTGTTTTACCCGAAGTGCATTCCTCCTTAGTTTCTGGTGATACAATAGTCTTCATCCATCAACCTGGATGCAATTTTGATCCCTGTTTTGTCTAACTGGACAAAACATACTCTGGATGGTGAGGGACACGTGCCCAGCATTGGCTTGGTTGGTTGTTTTAATCCATGAGAGGTATCGATGTTCTAGTTGTTCTATTGCAAAATTAGATCCTTATCCCATAGAGCCAACCTTTAATTGCCTGTAGTGCTTAGATAGAGCTTGGACAGGGACCATAAAAGTACTTTGATAAATAGGTAGGACTAGAGAAAGCAGCGGTGCCTCAGTCCTATTCATCCTTTCCTGAATCTGTGCTTGCTCAGCCTGACTGCAGTATGTCACTGTGGAAGGGGACAGGCTGCCTGTTGTGGGGGAAGTGCCAGGGAAGCTAAATACAGTGAGAAAATACAGTAATGCCACCATCTCAGCTAGACCAGGAGCTATTACCGGAGGACTGACTAGTTTTCTTATAGCTGTCTAGAGATTTCTGTTTCTTTGAAGCTGAGGACAGCAGAGTGAAGGTGTGGGAGGTAATGTTCAGTGAGGGGAAGAGAGACAGAGGAAAAGCAGAGTTTGTACTAACAGGGAAAATGAACTGAAGGGAAGGAAACAAATCTTACCTCTGGGCGGTAGAAAGGTGGATATACAGTATATACTAGTGGGTGCTATTTTCTGGAGAAATGGTGGTATCTACTAGCAGGTGATCTGAATTGCAGTACTAAAAGCTCATTACATTGTTCCCGATGCTGCTCTAGGCTTAGGTAATTTCACATTTTCTCTGTAAAGAAATAATCTTCTGAATGAGTTTTACTGTATAATTTCCAGTGATTGTTATTTAAAAAGGCTTCAGTAAAACAGGTCTTTACCCATTGAAGGAAACTAAGACGTAAGAGGTCAAAAATAAGTGATCTAGTTTGGTGTTATTAGATTTTCACCAATCAAGGCAGCAGTGAATATACTGCATTAATAGAGCACCAACTGTGTAGCACAAAGGTGTTATGATACTTTTTTTTAACGGGGGTACTATAAATACTTTGGCCCTACATACCTTTGGTATTGTAAGTGAAGAATGACATGTAAAGAAAGCACATAGTCTTCTCACCATAAAAATTACTTTCACCTTGTGACTAATTAGGAACATGAGGACTTTTTAAAGCATCAGTCCTTTCCTCTTGAAGATTAGGGCAGAAAAGTGTGTTACAGACGCTGAATCAGAAGGGGTTTCAAGCCTATGACTATATATTGTTACTACTTTGACCTTAGTCACACTGGGGGCATTTATACACTCTTACAAAAGAAAGACCTCACTCATTAAAAGGGACACAACTGATAAGAAAGGAGTGGGCTAAAAATGTGATATTCCACCAAATTATCTTAAATGCCTTGAAGTTGGTTCCTTGAAGAGGAACATTTCCACTGACTTATAGTCTGGACATGTCTCAGTCAAGGGAAAAACGCATGTTTTGTTGGGTTTTCTTTTCTTTTTTTGGTGACTGTCCCCTTTTTCTGTTAAATGAAATGTGCTATCTAGAATTCTCATTTCTTGTATACTTTTATTTGCTTTTCCTTTTTTTCACTCAGTAATTTCTCAGTTGTTTTTCAGTTAAAATATATACATGCTGCCATAAAGAAGTTAGGTTTACATCTCTGAAATACATGTAGAAACTGAGGAAACTTTGGAAAAGTTATAAAAAAACAATTATGGTGCCCAAAAATCTGCCAGTATTATTCTACTGTGTATTATAATTGATGGGTGAAAATATTGCAGGAAGAATAGAAAGTGTTTAAACAACACAAAAAGCCAGGTATTCGATGAAATATTCATGTAAAAAACAATTAAATGAAAATAAAATTAGAATGGTATTTTTGCTTTGAAATTTGCACTACAGGAACCTGGTGAGGGAAAGCCCCCCCATATTTGATGAAGAGCTCTCTGAGGTAGAAAAAAATTCAGGCAGGAGATTTCTGCCTGTTCAAGCTGTCAAACAAGAGCAGGAAATTGAAGTTAGACTCCTACCTTTAGCAACAAAAGAATAATGTGTCAGCTAGGGTCTGAGTGGCAATGGGCTGGCAACGTTTCCTCACCAGGCACCGGTGTGGCCCCTGATTGTCCCGTTGCCCCTGCTCTTCCCCAGCAGGCTGGGGTCTCTCTGGAGGTCTGGGGTCTCGGTTGCTGCATCCTGGTGCCTGCCAGGGTTCCCGAGCACATTCCTCTGTAAGCAAAGCCCTAATGTGCTTTTTGGACAGCTCTGAGCATGCTTATGAATAGTTCATAGTAAAAGCTTCTGCAGAAAATACAAAAAGCAATTAAATCTTAATGGCCCAATGTTTACATTTTTTGAACTGCAGGTTGGAAAGCCTGAGTGCAAATTGTTCAGACACAGCTAACATTTTTGCTGTAAGGGGATTTGTGATAAGCACCGGGAAAAAATATGTGTCTAACTGATCTAGTATCTCATTTTTTTCACACACATTTTCCTTGTACTACTAGAAGTGAAGGTTTTCAGTTATATTTTAGGGGACAGTTCCTTCAGAAAAAGGATTTTCAGTACTTGCAGATGTGAGGTCCCAGGAACAGAGGAACCTGATCTCACTCAGGCAAGGAAGTCAGGATGAGGATGCTGTCACCAAACACCATCAGGGTGCTTAGACACCATCTCTATGGGAGCCACAATCACTACATACAAATAAAAAAAAGACTCCAGTGTGAAGTATTTTATAATTGTTTTTTAGGAGCCAGTCACACAGGGGCAGCAGCCTTGTGGGGGGCTCTTTTGTTGGTACTTGGGACTCAATTCCCATAGACCTGGTAACATCCTTTCATGGGTAAGTTATGCCAAGTCAAGCAGAACTCTTCTTCTCCAAATAAAACTTCCCCCTTGACACTAGGGAGAATGACATCCTTGGTGCCTTAAACTTTTTCCTGCTCCCCACTGGCCGTTGCCACCTCAGCTTGGATGTGAGACCCATTGAGGGAAGCAAAGGCAAAGGCTTTCTTTTCAGCCTTGTAGACTTTGTGTCTTGGTGGCTGAGGCAGTTTTATCTTAAAATAGATAGCAAGCCACCGCGTGCAGTCTTCTTCATCTTGTCCTTTGATTCACCTTGACCCTGACATGGAGGGTTCAGCCATGCCTCAGGCACGGCTTCCCAACCATGCCATCCGAGGGGAAATGGTTCTCTGCAGGCACTTGTGTGAGAGTGCTGGCTCTCAGGGTGTACCCATATGGTATGGATTGAAAGCAGTGACCCAGAGTTATGTGGATCCTCTGCATCACCCAGACTTCATCTGCTTAGCTTCTAAGTTTGGAAAACCCACATCTGCCTTAGGGAATGGCCTTAAATGCACAGATCCGTGACAGTGATATGAGGAGTAAGAGCCTCTCTTGGCATGTAAATGTTGTTGTCTTGGCCAGCTCAATTTCATTTGCTCTGTTCTCTCTCCCACTGTATTTGATTTAATCCGCAATCAATAGTGAAATGAAAAGGACGTGGGTTTAGTCCACCCACAGACTTTCACTGTGCTGCTTGGAGATGCCAGATCTGCAGTTCTGCTAATCTGTGCTACGAACCGTGCTGCACTGGAAGGGCCTAACCAGAAGGTGAATGCTGGGTAGTCCTTGCCTAAAGATTGCTGCTCTCCCAAAACACACGCTTCCTGTTGTCTGCTGAGAGTAATTTCACCTGCTCTCTCTCTCACTGCAAGCAGGACAGCTCTGCTATTGATTTCAGTCAGAAAAGGATTAGTGCTACTTATCATCTTACTATCGGCGTAGCTTATGATCCGAGGGTACAGACAGACATTGAGTCCGATACACATTTCCTTTCCTGGGCTGGAGCAAAGAAACTCTATTGCAGTCCTTCAGCAGTAGGAAAAGATAAAGCTTAATGAGGGCATTTTCTGTCAGGAAAAAAAGATGAAATTTAGTATGCACAGCTATTTTAAAGTATAAGCATCACATATGTGTGTGTATGTGTGTATGTACATACATCCTTCATTAGGACAGGAATGTAAATCTTTTTTGTTGCTGAAGTCTCTGATGTAGGGCAGAAAAGCAATCTGTGCGCAAAATACTAAGGCAAAACTTTCAAAGAACAGTTAGTATAACCAAAATAATTTATTTTTTCCTTATTGAGATTGTGTCTGTTTTGCTGACAGCCTGGCTTGTGACATGAACATGCAGTGAAGTTCGCTGCCAGTGTGCTCTCTACACAAAACATTCAGAGTGGAAGTGTGTGTGGGTATCTCTCTGCGCTGAGACTAATGTAACATCACGACAATAGATTTTGAATGATTTATGAAGTGAAAAACCTCTCCTTAGTGCAAAGAAAGCATACATGCCAAGCTGTATTGAACTATGTGCTCTGACATTTAGTTTAAACCTGATTAATAAACCATCTAAAATTTTAAAAGAAAATATCTATCCGTATACTTTCCCTTTGTGCTGTTATAGGCAGACTTCTGACTGGAATCTCAAAATATTAGAAACTCAAGCTGGAAGCAGGGATGTGCACACAGGGTATTTTTATTTTGCCATGAGCAATGTTTGGTTTCAGGTGAAGCAGTTTGTGTATCACCACAAATTGATAGTATAGGATGATGAGATGAGTGCAATCATAAAAGAAACCTGCATTATACAATACACTGGTCCCATTGGGATCAAATGGTACATACTGGAGTCTGTACTTATGAAACGTTGAGAGCAGTATAATTTCCCTCATCTTACAGTTGTGTACTGGGAAGGAGAGACTTTGTTATAGACCAGAGGTTCATAACAGGAAAGCAATTGAGTATGTGCTTCCAGGGCAGCGGGGACTCCCACACTCCTCGTGTGTGTTGTCAGCACCATGAGGAAGGGGTGGACACTGCTGAAATACATACCTGGTAAATAAAAATGCACAGAGAAGAAGGACCAGAGAATACACTTTACCCTGTGATCTTTCAGAGTTCAGTGAAGCCTATTGGAAAAAAACAAAGCAAAATATTTGAGAGGCAACTTGACTCTAGTGAATAAACACTTACACAGGGATAAAATAATGGGTACCAAAGGGCTTTTTAATTTAACTCTGAAAAGTATAATGAGATACAGCGGATGGAATCTGGAGCCAGACAAATTCAAATCGGAAACATGACCTACATTTTTAATAGTGAGTGTGATTAGCCATTGGAACAAAGTACCCACAAAGTAGTGGATTCTCTCCTCTTCATGGCTTTGAATCAAGACTAGATGTCTTTCTAGGAGATAAGCTTTAGTCAAAAATAGTTATGCTTTAGTCAAACACATGTTACAGGGCTCAATATAGAGGTAATTGGGGAAAAGTAATGGCCTGTGATATCCAGGAGGTCAGGCCAGATGGTATAATGATCCCTTCTGGCCTCAAGCTCAATGAATCTCAGAATGAATATAAATGCTATCATCTGGATGTGCATTTGAAATAATTGCAGGCAGAGATTAGACACGCAATTGCATATGGTTCAGAATTTATAAACTTTCCCCCTGCAGAACAAAGGCCCTTATTTATGCCTAATTACATGGTGCTGTTGTAATTCAGATAAATATCTGTTAGGAACTCGTATGGGATGTCAGCAAATCAATTTTAACTACTGTGCATGTGTTGTGTGGAAATCTGGTTTCTAAAGCTTATATTCAACTCCTGACTTGCTCACACAGGAATTTCTCCAGGAAGAGCTCCAGCACAGACATTTACTCCACCCTGAGAGTGTCATTATACAATTTAGCCCTGTTGACTTTTTGAAGTCGATTCAGTTAAATCATAAAGACATGGAAGTCTTGGTCCCCAAAGCAGCTGGGTGCCTAATGCTTATGACTACCCGTGCATTTCCAAATTTTACTGGAAAGGGTTGTTGAAAGAGTACTAGCAGAAAATAAAAAGGTGCAAGCTTCTCTGAGTAGTTTTGCTTAAGCTGATGTTATCACAAATGGCATCTCTGCTTGGTAATGCATGTGCACTTGCAAAATAGCCAGCTGTTGCAATGCTTCTGGAGAAAGAACTACGAAATATTAACCGGTAAAAGAAACCGCATTAAAACACCGACAACTTTTAATATGAATTTCACCATATTATGGAGCTTTCAATTTTAGTGTTATCTCACTCACAAAGCATTCAAAACAACTGCACAGGTAAGCAGTGAGACCACGCAGAGGAAATAATATTGTTAAAGTTCACTGAAATGTCGTCATTTATGGTATGCGTGTATTACTTGTGCTCAGAAGACAAATGTTGATGAGTATAGAGTTTGATTCATAAAGGTCCATAACCTTTCATATTCTCAGTCCTCCCCCAGAATCATCTGCAATCAATGCCACCAAACACCTGATTTTCGGGAGATGAGAAAGTTTATTTTTTCAAGTTCTGAGCACCGTACAGTACTCGAGGAGTTAATATTCTGAGGTAAGGAGATTTTGCCTGGGCTACAGGTTTATCTGAAGGGAGCAAAAGCCTGGATCTGCAACTGCCCTCACAAGTATCCAAACACTGAGCAGTTCTGTGACAAGCCAGTCTTACAGGTTGGCCTTTGTCAAAGGGAATGAGATGTGAACAATGTATGGCTCCTGGAGTATAAAGCTGGCATCTGCACCTGTAGCTAAACTTCATTTATTATAACCGTCTTCCATTTTTTTTTCCTTTTTTCCCCGCTGAATATCATTACTAACATGGTAGCTGTAGAAATATATGCTAATCTGTGAACTTTAAGCTGAAACGTCGTTGGATTCTCCTTCTGTATTGAAACTCAGAACCTTACTGCTAATTACACATTTGCTAATTGTAGCCTGCTTTTTCCAACCTATTTCATTTATCTGAAAAAGGAAACATGACAATGGTGACTCTGCAGGTACCTGTAGAATAACCAGCATTGTAATGAATCTCAGCACCACTTCCTTGTGTGAATAGCAAGTCTCTGTCTGCAGATACTATTCTATACAGTTGCTCTGAATATTTTGTTAGATTACACTAAAAATGAAAGTGACATGAAATAATGAAAATCATATTTAAAGTTAGCTGTGTTTTAATGTGGCATTGTGCCAGTTAAATATTTTTTCAAAAACATTGCAATAGCTGCTGATTTTGAAGCTGTTTTTTCATTACTTCTACAGGGATGGCATTTATGATGATAATGCTGTATCAGCAAAACTACCAATACAGGTACTTTACTTTTTATCTTGCTTTATAGCCCTTTATACGAGGCCTTCCTGTAACAGTTCTGCAGTAGCATTAATTTCATAAAGGTCCTGAAGGTCATTCTTATTTTTGGTCAAATAACAATATCCAAGAACTTTAACGATGCTCTTGCATTAGTGTTATAATATTCAGAATTGTTATAAAATTCAACAATGTATGAAAATGTCATCGCCAGGGATGAATGAAGCAGCTCATTGGAAAATTAAAATCAGTCCAAATCTTTGCAGGTGTTCAAAAAACTTCAGGTAATTTAATTTTGTCTCCCCTACCTCCACTTCTCAGGTACTTCTACAAGTTCCGGTGCCTGAAATATCATCAAAATTGATTTTTCTAGACAAAGGAAGTGCTTAGAGATAATTATGTAAACTTAAGTACAGCATTTGGTACAGTGCCATGTGGGAAATTATTAGCTAAAATGGGAGATTACTACAGAAATTGAAAAGTGAATAAGAAAGTGAGTAGTAGGAAGAGAAGATCAGTATTGAGGAAAGGTAGCAGAGCTTCACAAGCATCAGTCTTGTGCCTGATATTATTTAACATTTTATATTAATGATGAACTCATAAAAATTAAGTGCATGCTAATGGAATTTACCAGTGGCATAAGGGAGGGAGGTACTGTCACTGCAAAGACGAATAAAACTCTCATTTAGGAAGAACTGACTGACCTTGAAGACGAGGATAGGATAAATTGGATGAAATTCGGAAGGATTTGAGTGGAAGTGCTTGTTAACCAGGTTTCCACTATATCTGCATGCTCATAGGTAAGAAAAGAACAAGGGGGGAAAGACACAGAACATACAAAGCAAGTTATTCTCAGCAGGGTAATGAAACGCTGGCAAGGGTTTTATGAGGCACATGTTAGCAATCAGCCAGCATAGTGCACGCTATTCACAAACGATTCACTTCACTTTTGTGAAGCTACCGAAAAAGATGATTAGAGTGACCGTGGGGAGGGAGATTCTTAAGCGTGAGAGGAGTTTGGCAAAATGAAGGCTGAGGGAGGCCACTATAAATACCGCATGGGCATAAGCTCCAGGAAGAGAAAACATCTATTTAAACTAAAGGACAACACTGGCACAAGAACAAGTGAGTATAAATTGGTCATGAATAAATTGAGGATGGAAATTGGAAGCAGGTTTCCAAACAACAGAATAGTGAGGTTCTACAATTGCTTTGCAAGGAGAGCAGTTGGAAAAAACAACAACAAAAAACCCTGAGCTACTTTTAAAACAGAGTATAATGAGTTTCTGAAATGAATTATATGATGTGTTTGACTAAGATATCAGGGAAGTAGACTTGATGACCCAAGAGGTCTATGCAGGCTTATCTTTCTAAGCTTGTTTTTCATGACCAAATATTTCAGAGTACTTTTAAGTGCTTCCTTTCCTTCATGTATTTTTTAGATAAATTTTTTATAATATACTGCAGGGACTTCTAGGTGGACGGATTTAGGGAAGGCACAAAACTGTGGTGTCCAGAATATGCTTAATAGTCTTCAAACAAAACAAGAGAAGTGTCCAGCATCCTACAGGGCAAGGCTCAGGGTGCCTGAAGTGAAAGATAATGGGGGGGACTAAGTCCAAACAGGAGCAACACCCTTTGAGGCTTGATTCTCTGTTTTTGATCCTAATCTCATGAGCCTGCTGCTCTATTTTGTAGTTGGCCTTCTCAGACCTACTGCGCATATGCAACAGTATGAAATAGGGTGGCAAACAGCATTTTAGATGCATAAGATTAAATGTATAAAAGCTGGAGCAATCAGTATGAATCTGACTGGATGCCAACAGTGCAAATCTGTGGTGAAAATGGCTTGTTTGGGAGAAGGCAGGATTTCTCCAGCCTGGACAGTGTGGTCCAGAGCTGTGCTAGCAGTGTCATGGTTTCTCTCTTCTCCACCCAGGAAGCACCTGTGTCATTTGGTTTATCCTGCATGATGCTTCAATCCTTTCTTAGTGCCCCTTGTTCCAAAATCCAGCGTTTCCATTACTTCTTAAAAGTTGTGCATCCCCTAGTCAATCTGGCCGTAAAGGGTTCTGTATGGAAGCCTGGGCTTCAGGATTCAGTAGCTGGAGTTTATGGGTTCCTTACGCACAAATGCAAAATTGTGTACTTACGGCTCTTTTACAGCAATAGAGCAGCAAGTAACTGCTTCATCAAAGGGCCAGGATTATGCAGACTGGCCTGGTAATGTGGTGACTCCCTTATTAAGAGACCATCTCATAGTCAAACATGTTATGATTTTCTACCTATGTTTTAGTTGAAATCTGATGAGTGGGACAATGAGATCTGCAGAGTTGGATGATTCTTGTTGTTTGTCCTGGTTTGAGGTAAAACAGAACTAATTTTCTATTCAGTAATTTTACTTTTCCAACTGGGCCTCTTCTAACTAACTAAACTCTGAAATTAACAGCATATTGTTCAGAAACTGTTCA